>JANHGC010002576.1:30404-43905 GCA_027560395.1 Boaedon fuliginosus | reverse complement strand
GAATAATTGCAGAAATATAAGTGTAATCCAGTTAACACTGTTTGGATATAAATATGCTGTTTTTAATTCTTTAAAAATAATAATAAAACTTTATTAAAAAAAAGAAGAAAATACTACTACAAATCAAAGAAAACTAATTAGCTTTGTTTAAAGATGTTAATGCAACCAACCTTTTAACTCTTTCCTTCCTAAAAATTATAACTTATGTCCTTTTCCCAGGGTCTTATTTGGTTTGGTATAGTAGCAGCAACACAAGACATTGTAGCCATGAAAAATTGGCATTGTGGAAAAGAAAAATCTTCCTGTGAACCGAAAGGGGTAATGTAAAGTAGAGAGATAGACTTGTAGCTTGAAGCTATTTCATGTGTCTGTTCTTAGTTTTTTTTTCAGAGGAGATATTCACCAAGCAACAGGAATTTTTTTGGTTTATCCCTTATCAATAACAAAGTCAAGAGCTAGCATTGCTACCAGTTACCATCACTTCAGCTGCTTTTCAGCTGCTGCACTTGATCAACATTATGCATGGTCAGATAACAGCTGATCAGTGCTAAACATCTTTATAGCAGTCATCACTGGGCTGTAATATAGTAGACTAGTTGATGACCCGGCTTTGCCCGGTTTCTTTTCCTTTTTTTAATAAATGCTCCTCATCTTCCCTCTCCTGTTCTTCATCTTCTTCTCTCTTCTCCTCTTGTTAACCCCTTATCTTCATTATCTTGATCCACCTCTTTTGCCCTCCCCTCCTCCTCCGATTTCTCTCCTGATCTGGATTTCTCGAATATATATAACACTCGAATATATATAACACTTAAATCTTTGGATGCCTCAAACCTTTTTCCCGGCTAAGTAAGGATCGGGTGGTCAAACGTGGACCTGCATATGATTCATCTCTTTCTCTCACTCTCTTTCTCTTTTTTAAGTGGAAATGCCAGGGAGAAAGTCAAAATTGGGGGGGCAAGGAGTTAAACTGTGTCAAAACACTCACTACTCTGCTCAAGTGGAGCAACAGTTGCCCTTAACGCAGAAGTCCCCAAACTTGGCAACTTTAAGACTTGTGGACTTCAACTCTCACAATTCTCCAGTCAGCTATGCTGGCTGGAGAATTCTAGGAGTTAAACTCCACAAATCTTAAAGTTACCAATTTGGAAGACCTCTGCCTTAAGCGGAGCCCAGGCATTGCATTTGTTAAAAAAAAATAATTAAAAAGTCATGACTAGAAAGATCCAGCATCCTTGGAAGGGCTCATCGGGTTCAAATTGTTTGCTTTTGCCCATAATCTGCTCCTATTCCCTTCTTGGATGGGGCCCTGATGTCATAGAAGCATTCCCCAACAGGGTCCAGTCTGTGGGATGGATACACAATGAGAATCGGCCAGGCGCATTCACATGTCCCATGGTGCTGGCTGTTCCCTGGGAGAAGGTGGGGGACTGTGTCATGACTTTATGTCACCTCCCGTTTGGACTACTGTAATGCGCTCTACATGGGGCTGCCCATGAAGAGCACTCAGAGACTTCAGCTGGTACAGAATGCGGCCGCGCGAGTGATCAAGGGTGTACCCTGGTGCATACATATAACACCGATCCTCCGCAAGCTGCATTGGTTGACAGTGGTCTTCAGGGTGCAATTCAAGGTGCTGGTGATGACCTATAAAGCCCTTCATGGCTTAGAAGCGGGGTACCTTCGAGACCGCCTCCTGCTACCGAATACCTCCCAGCGCCCAGTAAGATCCCACAGAGTCGGTCTACTTAGGGTCCCATCAGCCAAACAATGTCGGCTGGCGGGCCCCCGTGCTAAGGCCTTCTCTGTGGTGGCGCCGACCCTCTGGAACGAGCTGCCCGCTGAGATTAGGATCACCCCTACTTTGTTGGCCTTCCGCAAAGCTGTGAAGACCTGGCTTTGGGGGAGGGCCTGGAATTAACAGCTCCCCCTCTGGATGATTGTGAGTGTGACTGGACTATTATTGTTTTTAATTATGATATTGTTTTTATGTTATTGGTTGTAAGCTGCCTAGAGTTCCCCCTAACAGGGGAAATGAGGCGGGGTATAAATTCAAATAAATAAATAAATAAATAATAAATAAGTATGTCTGTGTCTGGGTGTATCCTATAACATATAGGATCTCCACTGTGAGATGATGATATAAATGATTCTTAATATTGGTGTCTGATACATGAATTGTACATGAAATTTATTTATTTAGGGAATTTATATTGCTGTCTATTCACACTCAAGGTGGCTTACAAAACATAAAACCTCATATAAAAACAATAAAATTAATAAAAGAAGAGTCATAATTAATATAATAAAGTCACCCCCATCCTGTCCCCTGGAAACAGCACCTCACACGAGCCATTTAATGGGCTCCATCCCACTCTGGGTTCCCCAGGCCCACTGGCAGAACCAGGTCTTCAGCGCCTTCCAGAAGAGTGCTAGAGGAGGGGCCACTCTAATCTCTGCGGGGATGATGTTCCAGAGAGAGGGGGCCACCACAGAGAAGGCCCTTCTTCTGGGTCCCACCAGGTGTATCTCCCTAGGGAATGGGACCCGCAATATTACCTGCCTCCCCACTATGCTGGGTTGGGTAGATGCTTGGCAACTGGTTCATATTTATTACCGGTACATGTGATCCCCTTTTGAAACTTTTTGACAAGCAAAATCAATGGGGAAGCCACATTCACGTAACGACTGTATTACTAATGTAATAACTGCAGTAATTCACTTACTTGTGGCAAGAAAGGTTGTAAAATGGGGCACAACTCAGTTAACAACGGTCTCGCTTTGCATCAGAAATTGTGACCTCAATTGAGGTCATAAGTCGAGGACTACCTGTACTGATGCAGTGTGGGTTGGGTAAATATATTCTTTTTTAAAACTTGGACTCGGGCTAAGACGAGGGACTGGGCCAATCTGGGTTTCCTCACTCCTAGTCCAACATCTTAATTAGTCCACCCTATTTTTCCGTCTCCATCTCTATCTCCATGTCTTTCTGTGTGTAATATAATTATTCCAAAATGAATTCAGTTGTTAAACTGTATTAAAAGTTGTCCAACCTTAGATAGTCAGGCAACAATGTCAGAGTGAAACTGATGTTTATTTTTTTTAACCCATAAAAATCCTTAAGGAGTGGCCATCTAAGTCATTAAGGGATGTTTCACTCAACTTCCTCCACAGAAAATCTGTTGTGCTTCTGCTAAAAGAAGCTGATGACAAATGAAGTGAGATGGGGTGAAATGGAAAGAAATGACCCATTATGGAGCACCAGAGCCGTGATGGTGCAGTGGTTAAAGTGCAGTACTGCAGGCTACTTCTGCTGACTGCCAGTTGCCCGCAATTTGGCAATTCGAATCTCACCAGGCTCAAGGTTGACTCAGCCTTCCATCCTTCCGAGGTGGGTAAAATGAGGACCTAGATGGTTGGGGGCAACACGCTGACTCTGTAAACCGCTTAGAGAGGGCTGTAAAGCGGTATATAAGTCTAAGTGCTATTGCTATCAGTGTTTCAGTCTCCTTTATCAGCAATTGTGATGCTTCTTGAGTCCTACAATATAGGAATTATTCTGAATATTGCTCCAATATTTTAGAAGAAGAGTATTCTTGCTTTCTGACAAGTGAAATGATATTTGGATCTTGGGATGAGTCACATATTTATATTAGGCTAAATCATGTTTCCTGTAATTCCTGTTGTGGACAGATGGGTCTTTGTCACTCATATAACAAGGAAATATTACATAACACTTGATCTACAAAATGTTTAATCCTCATTCTGGAATATTAACTTTATTGAGGGTTCTAAAGAAGAAGATTCATTCCAAATATCTAATAATTTGTTAGAAAACCAGATAAGAATGTTTGTTGTAATTGACTTAAGAAGAAACTGAAGTTTAATTAACCTGAAGCAAATCTAGTAGACAGAGAATGGCGAACCTTCAGATTAACTGCCATGCCTAAAATAAGGATTATATTTATGTGTTTTATATTTTTAAGAATTATTGTTATATTTTTAACTGGGATTATGTTTATATTTCTCTGGTTTTTTTAGTATCTCCAGAAACTGACTGTCTGCATTCCAAGTCACAAACTCCGACCCAATAAATTCCTTGACAAGCATTTTCTCAAAGTTTCATTTTAATAGAGTGGTCATATTGGCACATCTGGGAGAACCCGAATCTGAAAGTTCCGGTTTTCCCTTGGTAATTGAAAATCAACCCCCCATCCCCTGCACCTGTCAGTCCATCACATGGCCCAATCATCGGTCATCCCAACTGGAGACATTTCTCCAACCACTCCTTTTCCAGGTGAAGGATGAATTGTCCTTGACTGAGAAGAATAATGTTGTTATGACTAACTTCCTCCTCTCTATGAGATCAATTCCCGTGGCACGAGAATGTGGCAGCGTGGAAGCTTCTAAGAACAATATGGCTTCCAAAGCTGACACTGACTCTGTGCTCAAAACGTCATGTCATGGAGGTGACGAGGCTGGGATCTTAGGATCGGTACATACCACACAGATGTTTTAGGAAAAGATAGTTCATTATAAAGAAATGGAAAGATAGATGTCTCTGGTGAGACTACATACAGCAAAAGTATAGAGCTGACTGAGATTACATGCTGAGCAGACTGAGATAAAGGAGGGGCATGCTAGCCCCTTTTATAGTCAGGAGACCACATCTCCCCCTACAGGTGCCACAAGTACAGCACTGACAGCTGCTGCCACCTAGAGGCATATTGGGGCAGTACCAGACACACTATTTAGTGTGACACATGAGAAACAAATGAAAGAGAACAGTAGGTTATGGGCAGAGGTGGGATGCACTTACGTTCACAACGGGTTCGCTGTTGGAGACAGAAACTTAATGGAGACAGAAACTCAGAGCCTCAGCTGCCTCCCTGCCTGCCCCCGCAAGCAGGTACTGAGCTGGGGCAGCTTTAGAAATGCAGATTTTGTAATCCATTACTACCTTCAGCAAGGTCTGGCTCTGAACAAGGTAGGGGTTAGTCTTCAGCCACAATAAGAATTGCCCAACAAGCCCCTTCATTGCATCAGCATACCAAGCTTCAACCAAGCTTGGCTCAGAGCTAGCTATGCCTCCTACAACAGCCAATAGAATACATGTTTTTGCACAGGAACAGGAAGGTCGAGTGCAAAGCCCAAGAGGTTATAAATACATCTCTTTTTCAACTCCAGATGGTTAGCTGCACCAGGACTATGTGCTTGGTGGTTCTACTTCATTAAACCATCTTTCCAATCCGCCTCCATGTTTCCAGTGCCTTTCTCCCAGCTTGGAACAGAATCAGATGGATATTTCTTCCAACAGTATCCCCTCTTTATTATTTTTACAGATAATTCAAAGCTGTGAACATATCCAAAACACCTTCCTCCTTCTATTTTCTCCACAACAACAACCCTTTGAAGAGGGTTGGGCTGAGTGAGAGTGACTGACCCAAAGTCATCCAAGGTTGGCTAAGGCTGGATTAGAATTCACGGTATCCCACTTTTGAGCCTGGTGCCTTAACCACTAGACCAGACTGGCTCTAATATGTGTTTCTCTTAGTTAAAAAGAAGGGGTGTGTCTCTTAATACTTAATTCTCAGCTAGAGAGGAAATGTTATGCTAGCTGAGCCCTGTTTAAATAGTTTTTTTATTAAAATAAGTCCAATTGACATTCTAATATGCAGTGATGAGCAAATGCCAGTTTGAATGACTAAGTGCATTCGGTTTTCATCTTTTGTCTTTAGACCTATTTTCTCCTTTCTTATAGTGTCCCAAGCATTTTTTTAAAAATGTAACATGAAAAGTAATGCAACCCAAAACTTCCTAATGTATTGCAGTAGCATCTGACTGTCTCCTTTTAGCTTTAATGGTAAAGACTCTTTCAAGATGAGCTCTGCTCATAACTACAGGGACACAACCAGTTAGTTTTCTTTGGCAAACTTTCAGACATGCCTTGTTGTTATTACCTTCTTTCAGCCTTAATGGCTCATAACTATTCAAAAAGTGCCAAGCTCATTACTTCTTCAAACATGCCATCCAAGTGTGTGACATTCCATTATGCTTGCTCGCGGGGAGAATTCTCCGTTTTAATTGCGGTGTTTTATAAGGAAGGATTTGATTTTGTCAGGTGTGAAGCAACTGACTGATGAAAGTGCCATTATGATATAGTGGTTAAAGTGCTGAAGCAGTACAGGGACACCCATGCTTAAGTGTCTCCCTCAGCCATGGATATTCATTTGGGTGCCTTCTTCCTGCACTATCTTACAGAGTTAACGTTGTAGAATTAAATTAAGGTGTCGGATTGTGGTGTGCCCGATGTGATCATTATTGCTCTCTCCAACATACGAGTGACAGCAGATGTTGTTAAACAAGAACTATTTATTAATAAACTATTAACAAACAATTAAAGTGGCTAATTCTGACTTTCTATATATAAGAAATAGATTATAGTGCAGGTATCCCAAGGAGCACTCCTGCTCTTTGCTAGCCATCGTCAAAAGAGCAAAGGGAAACCAGTGGGAGGACTTTTTATACCCTGGTATAATACCTACCCTTTGACAGCTGTAGAAGTGCGGGAGCAGCAGTTTGAGTAATGCTCCCATCTCATTGGTTACTTCAAATAAAGCCAATAGCTAAGCACACTGTTAACTATTTAGTTGACAGAAGGTATGGGAAGTACACCCCAAAAGGACAGTGCCGGAAACCTCACAGCATCAGAAACCTCAGAAAACAGTGCCAAGAAACTCAAGCCAGCTCTTCCCCCATTAAGAAAACCAAGAATCACCAGCTGAACGGCTGTTACAAAAGTAACAAAAGCTGACCACAGAAATATTTAAGATATAATAATAATAAGAATCTGCTGAATAGGCATATACAGTCATAATCCACTATGTCTCTGGGATAGAGCGGATCATGGCAGGGAGGTGAGGGCCTTCTTCTTTACCACTCCCCCTCCCCCCAGAGTCTCAGTCACATGACCCAATCAGCATACAGCCCAGTTGCTAGGTGACTTCATTCTCCACCCTTCAGACACCTGCACCAACGTCTTTGATTCCCATGGGAGATAATTTTATTTAGGCTACAACACCCGAGCTAATCTCTACACCCCTCTCCCTGGTCCCTTCACTCTAGGCTGTGTCAAATCTGAAGCAGTGAGAAAAGAACCCTCGCTAGAAACTACAAAAAAAAGTGGCCATGGAAGGGGAGGAGAGCTTTTACCTGAGTCTAAAGCATTGTAATTCAACTGAGGACTCCGTACTTTAAGACCATGGGCTACATGTGGCTTCCCAGCATCCTCCCAAAATCGCTTTAGAGATTGAGAAGGGTCAAAATCTGGGGTCCCTTTGATTTTTTTTATCACTTTGCGGAGATTTAATGAGGGAAAAATAGCAACTACAATAAAAGAAAAACCCAACAGTTGATGAAGTTTCCTATCTCGAGGGTTCTAAGGAGGAAGATGAAACATATGGATGTAACTATGTCTAATTTGATGATTTCTTCTTTTACATGAAACCTGATTATAAATGATGATGATGATAATGACAAATCTATCAATGTGGTTGCTATGAGTCAATAATAATGACTTATGGCACATAATCAAATATTATAATACAATCATTTATTATCCCAGCTCTGGTTCATAATCCTAGTTCAACTCAATTGTCATCCTAGTTGATTCTATTAAGTATGGATCTTCCTTTCCCAGGAAGTTTTTCCTTTCACAGAACTATTTGATGGATGTTTTCTTTCTTTTTTTCTGCCCAGTTTTGTGTTTCCTCCATGAGTCTCTTATTTTTAGCCTGGGCTCTCCAGATATTCTTGTATTCTCTGCCTTGTCTATCTCTGTCTCCAAGGTATGCTGACACATGTTCCCATTGGTGGATTTCATTAGGAGATTTTGGGTGGAGTCAAAACTATCTGGGTAACTCCTACAACTGATTTTGCTGGCCCTTGTCGGTTTATAAGCGAAATAGAACCTGTTGCACACCAAAGAACCATTGCCTTCCAGAGGGACCCAGAAGAGCCATCATTTCCCAACTTTTAGGTAGATAAAGTCTAGATAATTTGTTTGAAAGCTATCGCTTGGGAAGTGGGGATGGCATTGAAAGAGGGCTGTGGATGCTGAAAATGCTGCAAATATTTGCAGGGAAATGACTCCGTTTTAACTTGTAAAAGAAAAGAGCTTACATTAAAGGCTAAATCTGACTATTTGCTCATCTAAATCAGCATTTTGACTACTGACTGACACCTCTGAACTTTTAAATGGAGATCCTTATGCATTGGTGATCAACATATGCAATACTTCCTACAGGAGGTAAAGAACACAAAGAACTTCTGGTTATCAAAATATTAAGATTGTGGCTGCAGCATATGGGAGCTTTTGAGCATTGCACCTTTAATGGGTCCTTCAAGTAGAAATGAAGTAGAGTATTTAGACTTCATGTGATTTTTCTGGATATTCTGTACAAAATGGAGATGTGGGACTGTGAGCCATTTGGCTAGTCTTGGGCCCCTCATAAATGTCCAGTCATGCCTCCCTCTAGGGCAGGTCCTGCAAATTTGCTTAGCTATGACAGAAGCATCATCAAAGTGATGGTAGAAAGAAAATCTCTGGGTCTGGAACAGTGCCCAATTTAAGGAAAAAGTAATGTGAGATGAAGGGGCTTGATGATCAGCTTGAACAGCAGGGTATATTGGACATTAGACATTGATTAGAGTTTAGTCTGTCAATAGCTTTGTAAGCTTGGCTGCATTGTCTGCTTATGATATGCAATAGTATATGAGCACTTGAGTTGCCTCTTTAGAGTTTTTTTTTACATACAAAAGATCCAGTGGAAAAGGGTGTGGCAAGATTATTTCCACTGGTCCATCTTGGGTAAACCCAAAATGAAAATTCCCCCAATGTTGAAATCTATCACAGTTTCACCTTTCAAAACTTCCTTTTTTTCATGTCGAGATTTTCCTTACAAGTTACTATTTGGAAATCCATGTTTACCTTTAACTGAATTTTAGCAATTCTATTGACTTTCTCATGGACAATCAAGTAAGTCAAATGTTTATTATATTAGTTCTCAAGTCTTGTCAAGTATTTGTCATTATATGTCAATATAATGAATTTTGCTATTGCTTTCCGACTGACTTATTCAGAAAGTCGATTTCCATATATCAGGTTCTGTTAACAGATGGATACTGTCAACTTTTACAAAATTGTCATTTTTTTTCTTTCTGGATTCCCCAGGCCTTCTTCTTTCTGTGGTATCTCATCATGTCTTCAGATCCCTCAAGGCCTGGCCCTTCTGGAGCACCTGGCATTCCTCCTGTCCCAAAACCTGACAGTCCATTGGTTCCAGTTCCAGAAAAACCATGGCCAGAAGGACCACCAAAACCAGAAGGCCCCCAGCCCTTGGGGCCTCTAGTGCCTGGAAAACCTTGGCCAGAAGGTCCCCCTATATCACCACATCTCCCGCAGCCCAAATTTCCACAACCACCAAAGCCCTTGGGGCCTCACAACTCGGGACAAATTCCTGGATCACTGAACCCCCCACTTCCTGATGATCCTTACCCACCCTTACCCCTGTTGCCAGTGGCCCCTTGGCCACCACTGCCTGAGTGGGATGATTTAGGAAAACTTCCTGAAGATCATTCTGGGGAGGATTAATATTTTCCATCAGGATCTCCTCATAGCAAATATGGAACTGTACCTTTTTTTTTTGCTCCAAAGGGGTGCATTACAATGTCCATCTAAACTTTAAAAAAGAGTTCCAAATTTAGACTCACCCCTACTTGCTGTTACTATTTCTTGAAAGGCTCTTGGAGGTTGTGTGTTCAACAGGAATAGAAAAAGGGAAGAAATGAAAGAAATGGATGGATTATGAGAGTCAATCTCACAACTATGATGTTGACGTTCTGAACATCTCACCTGTCCATTCAGCGAATAAACACCTTTCTTATGTTTTGAATTGAAAGGAGGCATTTCAGCTGATTTATATGATTATGCTTTTCTCTTTGTCTACTTCCCAGTATATTTACTTCCTTCTTGTGAGCCTAGCTTTGATTTTCTTATAAAGTCAGCTCTGATATTTAAGTTGTAAAGGAATTTCCAATAAAGTATGTAGAACAGAAACCTGTATGGTCTGCTTACCTGCTCTGTTGCACTTGCCCTGTTTTATTTGCTATTGTAATTTTTGTTTGATCGTTGTTTCATTCAAATTTTGTAAATCATTATTATTATTTAACTTCAACATATATAAGGGTTGTGAAACTGATGATCTCAGCTGAGCTATGAGTCGGATCTTCCAATGATCAAACTGAGTTGGGAGCAGCATGCTACATAACATGCCAATGAACTTGACTATCAGTGATGGGTGTTTTGTTTCATACTGTCAATTCTTGCAGTCCAGCTTTATCATAAGAATATAATGCCAAAAATATGACCAATAAACACATACCATAAATACAATACTAGCAGTGTGATGAGAGCCACAGTGGTATAGTGGTTAAGGCAGAAGGCTAGAAAATGGGTTAAAGTCCATACATCTTCAAGTTGCCAATGTTGAGAAACACTGCCTCAAATGGATGAGGGACACCAATGGAAACGGGCCTTACCTTAAAAAAAAACTGAGTGTGTATCAGCATGGTTCCTCTGTGAGGGAGATGGGCAGTTTCTAAATATGAATGATGATAGATAGATCAGATAGATAGATAGAGGTAGGCAGGCAGGCATTTCATGTCTGATGATCCCCAGGAATAATTGAAACTGATTTGCCTATTTACTATGAGAAAGTAGATATCGGGAAAATGTTTTGCATACAAAAGGGTCTAACAATCCAAATAGGTACCCAATCTGGGGCCTGAGGGGCACAAAAATTTTGTGGGCCCTAACCTTATGATCATATAATACCAATGTGACAGATGGGAGGAACTATTAAAGATATGACTGGACAGTAAGCATATTGGATACAACAACTTTAAGCATTAAATAAGTGTAATAAATCCAATGCGGTTTTTCTTCTTCCCCTGTTGGGATTTTTCTGTCCATCGGTAGTACTCAAATTCTCCCACTAGATGGGGTTTCTGCTATCTCCATATTTGTAAAGGGAAGGAGGGGCTTTCATGGGTATAAAAGCCCCTGCACACATGGTCTTTTGTACCATGGTCTTGAGGTAGGAGGACTTGCAGGCCTGCAAGCCCTCCATGTTACTTCTTTGGGCCTACTTTTACCTTTTAACTTTATTTTTCTAAATAAAATGTTATTTGGGGATAAGGGAGCATCTCCTAGACCATCGACGCTCTAAACAATTTTAACATCCCCACCATTGAATTCTACCCGTTTGCCTTAGACTTTCATCCAAAACTTGACAGAGTCAAGAGAGCAAGCCTGATTGGCTAGGGAATTCTGGGAGTTGGTCCAAGCATCTTCAGGCTGTCAATATTGAGAAATACTGATTTAAGGGAATATTATCATTCATATAAGGTTGAGAAACATTGATTTAAAAGAAGAATACTATCACTGGTATGTGAAGGGCTGTTCAGATGAGATAACATTGGATAGCTGCCTATTTTTCTCTGAAGAAAAAGGGCTTGAAGCTGAAATTCTCTGATAAAGACTTACTGGAAAAGCAGACTGACCCCAAGTGACTTTGATGTAAGATTTCACGTGATCCAGTCTAATGCCACGTTGCAAATGTGCATTTGAGTTTCCATTCCTAATATTGTTAGAGATGGGTTTGCACATTAAAAGGATGTGCCTGTGTTGAAGCAGTGGGTAAAAGCATTTCAGGCAGGAACTCGGAATGAGGAAGAGAATATATTTTAGACCAAGTTGAAAGAAAAATCATATTCATATTCTTGAATCTAAGTGGATTTGGGGTGGACGAATTGCTGCGTTTTAGAATATAAACTCTTGAACTTGTAGACGGGAGCGAAAACTTGAACTGTACAATGCATTATTGAGAAACATAACATTGTGTGTGTGGGAGGGGCTTATGTATCAGAATTTACTTTAGTTTGTTATTTTATTAAGTTTGGAGGCTGCCCAATTCCAAATAGCTCTGAGCAGCTTCCAATTAAAAGTAAAGGGGGGGGGGATCCAAAATACATAAAACCAAATGTATGTCCAGCATACAATATAACCAGGCAGATCATCAAAGCCATAAATCAGTTCATTTAAAAAAAAATAATTCAAAAAGTCCACAAGGGTTTCCAGTCATCAAATAAATGTAGATAAATGTGTTAATCTTTTGCCTAAGCAAAGAAGTTAGTAAATCAGGCATACACATTTAAAATGTCAAAAAGATAGTTCCTCTGGAGACTTGATCCTTTAGCCCACTACACCAAACTGGCTCTCCCAGTAGCTTTCTATCCTAGCTTTCCTTAGTCAGGAAATGGTCGGCTATGCTGTACACGGCTTATAGCTTTCACAATATCTTAGGTACAGAGAATTGCAATAATCTTGCTGACGAACGGATGAATTATGGTCACCAAGGCAAATAAAAGATCTCTATTATTAGGTGTTTTTTTTTAATGAACATAGGTAGTCCTCGACTTATAACAGTTTGTGTAGTGACAGTTCAAAGTTACAACAGCACTGAAAAATGTGACTTATGATCGTTTTTCAAAGTTACGGCCTTTCCAGAATCCCTATGATCAAAATTTGGATGCTAGGGAACTGGTTCATATTTATGACCATTGCTGCGTCCTGGGGTTAGGTGATCATCTTTTGGGATCTTCTAACAAGCAAAGTCATTGGGGAAGCATCAGGTTGCTAACTTATCAATTGCAGTGATTCACTTAACAACTGGGGCAAGAAAGGGCATAAAATGGGGGCAAAACTCACTTAACAATATCCTCACTTAACAACAGAAATTTTGGGCTCAATTGTGGTCGTAAGTCGAGGACTACCTGTAATTACAATGCAAAAAAAAAAAAAAGTAAATTACATTTTTGGTACAAAAGGACCAACTTATTTTAGTTGTGGTGGAAATGCTATCCCCCTTTCCCTCTCCAATATAGATAAAATATGTTTGTGTGATAATACTGCTATTCCATATTATTTCATACTCTTGAGTATTATATCAAGCTTTGGTATATGAAAGAAATACAGAGTTAAGAGTCTTTATTTCAGGGATTAACATTTGATCATGAAAACATTTGGGTTGAAGATCCAACAACTGTCCTTGTCATAATTCAACAAAATTGATGAATCGCAAATCAGGGTTCGGCTCCCATCAGTGAGAAGTGTTTCCTTCATTTTTCAATATTTTTGTCTCTGTCTTCCAAATAGGGAACAAGATTCCAGGGGAAGACTAAGGCTTGACTTAGAAAATATTCTTCTGGAACAAAGAAAAACGATAGGAAAAGGAGACAGTTGAATTTCAGATCCAGAACATAACAGGAAACTCTAGTTTACAAGTCAAAGAATAAGCCCAATTAAGGCAGTTATTTCCTATGAAAGCAGAAGTGCCTCAGAGGCAGGCAGGGGTGGGTTTCAAAAATTCCAGCAACCGGTTCT
>JANHGC010002574.1:40051-55671 GCA_027560395.1 Boaedon fuliginosus | reverse complement strand
TCCATCAGTGCGATCAAGGCCGTCTCGGTGCTGTACCCGGGCCTGAAGCCAGACTGCAAGGGATCCAGATAATCAGCCTCCTCCAAGGCACGACGAAGCTGAAGTGCCACCACCTTCTCAACAACCTTCCCCACAAATGTGTTGCTATTTACACAATAGATTTTTTTATATTCATTTTCAAAACCATTCTTCTGCAATCCCACACTTGTATATGCCATAATCCATATTCCAAAACAGCTTTTCGTTCACCCCTTGTTATGCTGTCATTAGTTTCTAAAAAAATCAAAACAACACATAAAACCCAAAATATTTTTAACCAATAAAACATATTGTACTCAGGCAACTTGTAAGGAACTGCCTCAGTCCCTCAGGAAAGCAAGACCCTTAATCCATTAAATTGAATAAAAAGAACGTTTACTGATATTGCAGGAGAACAAGGCAAAATCTGAAAAAGTCTGTGCAAGCAAACAGCATTCTTTCATTTCCTCAAGCCCAACCATCCTAACCAATCCACCGGCAGCCAATGTGATGTTGCGAGGTTGTTTGGAGAATCATTGAGGTGCAAAAAGATAACAGTTCACCCTCAGGGCAGACTGGAACCAACTGGGAGAGAGTTCATTCTGTCTCCAAAGATGCTCCCCCGCCCTAATTCCCAAGCAGTTACAGTAAAAGCAAAAAGCAAGCTAATAATGCCAGCAAGGCACCTCCCCTTCCTTCCAACAGAATGGCTGGACACAATGGTGGATCTAACATGCTGTTCCCTATCCCCCATCCCCCACCAAACAGCGACATTAATCCTGGAGAACAGAACAAAACAAACAGAAAAAAGAAGAAATACAGAATGAAAGGAATATCATTTGGGCTTCTCTGGGAACTGATTATGGAAGCGTTTAATACATTAGGAGCAATATAAGATGGTCGACCAATTTATTTTGAGCAGTCGGGAAATCCTTCCCTGTCACTAAATACTGAAGGGTTCCCCTCTGTCTACAGGAATCCAGAATTTCCTTGATTTCAAAGTTCTGCTCTCCTCCTATCGTTAAAGATTCTGGGTTTGGTGGAAGTTCAGGTCAAAGGGGATAAGTGATCTCAGACTTCAGTAAGCTACAATGAAACACAGGGTGAATCTGTCGAAGGGACTCGGGCAAATCTAATTCTATATTCACTGGGTTAATGATGCACTTAATTGGGAAAGGCCCTACAAACTTAGTTCCCAGCTTCTTCGATTATTGTCAAGATTGCAGGTATTGCGTGGAAAGGTAGACATGGTGGCCAATCTTAAATGGCTTGGGTCCTGCATAGCCCTCACAAGCATCCTCCAGAGCTTTCCTTATCACCAGCCATGTGCTTTGCAGTTTGGAGACCCACTACTTCAGTGATGCGACTTAAGGGGCAATTCTGGCATAGGATTGAAGTCTTGTGCGGTAGCCATTCTAAAAGGAGTGAATCCTGTGCTGCTATGCATGGAGTTGTTGTACACTACTTCAGCAAAGGTAACAAATCAGTCCAGTTATCTTGTTGATAATTGATGTGATACCTAAGATATTTTTCCAAGTACTGAGTTTGTTCATTCACACCTCCCATTTGAGGATGATGACTTGATTCAGTCCCTGATCAGTTCCCAGTAATTTAAAAAATTTCCTCCCAAAACTTAGAGGTAAATTGCACCTCCCCGTCTGAGATGATGCACTGTGGGGCTCTGTATAGACAAGGTGTAAAAATAATTTGGCCAACCCCTGTGCTGAGATAATTTTCTGACAGCATTTTGTAAAGATTTTCTTTGTATATTGTTGACATCGTTAGTTTGTGGTTTCTTTCAGGAAGTTTTTGCCAATTGTCTAATTCTATATCCAATTTTTTGGCCCATACTATCATAGTTTCTTTTACATGTTCTTCTTCCATTTTAAAGTTCAGTAGGTAATTATATATTTTCTTTATTATAATTTATCATCTGTCCCTAGAAATATCTGATCTAATTCTAGAGGGTCTTTATAGAATCCATATGTTTCTGCATCTTTCTTGTGTCTTGTTTGTATTTGAATATGTGACCACCAGGCCAAACCAATTCCTTGATTGTTTAGTTCCTGTTTTGATTTTAAATCCCCTTGTTCAGTTAGGATATCTTTATACCTTACGATTTTTTGCAATTCAAAAACATTTAGATGTATTAGCACTTCCATCGTGGATAGCCAGACTGATATTTTTATGTAATGATTCTGTTTGATTCTTTCCCATACTAAAAGCAGAGCATTCCTGATATAGTGCCTTTGGAAATATCTATGTATTTTACTTTTCCCATACCACATAAATGCATGCCACCCCAAATGTAAGTCATGACCTTCTAACGTCAATATTCTTTCATTCTTCAAATTTATCCACTGTGAGAATTAAGGCCTGGTAATAAACTCCCAATCCGGTAGCCCAACCCCATCTTATTTTTGGTGTCTTGTAACATTTTCAGTTTGTTTCTTGCTTTTTTTTGCCTTGCCAAACAAACTTTAGAATCAATTTATTTAAAACCTCAAGTATTTTTTTCCTAGTTTTATTGGAAGTGCTTGAAATAAAAATAGCAATTTTGGTAGAATATTCATTTTTGTTGTGGCTATCCTTCCAACCAACGACAGCTGTAGATTTCTCAAATTTCCAAGTCTGTCTTTATTTGTTGTATTAATTTAATGTAGTTGTCTTCTTTAATGGCTTGTACACCTTGCTGTTAGCCAGGTAGCTTTTTTAGTTATTTGCATGTTCATCTTTTCTGTCAATTCATTTTTCTGTTTATTTGTAAGATTCTTTGTCAACATCTTAGTCTTTTCCTTGTTTATTTTGTTGTAAGTTAGCATCCACCCCTCTCCTAGAAAAATGAAATATTCTAGGGAATATTAAAAAGGCAGAATATTATATTTTCCTGGATGAGAAAAGGAGAAACATATTTCTTCCTGCAGTTCCCTGCCCCCTTTCAGCTCCAGGATGATGGGATTAACACATGGCCCTTAGGACATGATAGGATTAGCCCCCACTCAGACCCAAACAAAGCCACTGAGCCATAATGGGAAATGCCCAGGGCCCCTTCATTGCATCACCCATCAAGCTTGGCACACAGGCAGCCTACAATGCTAGCTATGATCTCTGACAGCAACCAATCAGGATGCATTTCTAATGAGTTTTAAGCTATAGACATTTTTTAAATTGATTTAAATTTTAAATTAAATTTTCCTTTTTATTGTTGTTACTGCTTTTTCTTGTTGCTATTAGATGAATGTAAAATGGTGATATTGGGAAAGCAGGGAAAGCATTTTGGGAAAGTTATATAATAATGGAGATAATAATCTAAGAGAAACCAATTGAATTGTGATAAAAATTTTAGATATGTGGTTAACAAATGTGGGGATTGTGGAAATTGAAAGGATGATTGTTTAAAGTTAAAATCAACTAATATATAGAAGGATTAAATATGTTCAATATGGTAAAACTGGAAAAAAATGGAGCTCAAACCAAGACCGGGGCAGATACAAAATGTATTTTTATTTTTTGTGTTGAAAAACAATAAAAAAATTCTTAAAAAAAAAGAGGATACATTTCTTGCCACAGGTACAGGGGGCGGGTTCAGGGCCCAACAAAGGGTATAAAACCAAGGGACTTTCAGCATCTCCCTTTTCACCCAGGAGCTCCAAGGCATGTGATCCTATCCACCATTAAACCATCTTTCCAAACAATCTCCATGTTTCCAGAGTGTTTTTCCCCACTTGGAACTGAATCCAGAAGGATATTTCTTCCAACGATTTTTAGTCCTGCCACCTCACCAAACTCTTCTATTTTTTTTATTCATTTGCGTCCCATTTCCAAGGGTTCCTCCAGAATAAATACTAAGTCATCTGCAAATACTTGTACTTTGTAATGTTCTTTTTTTTATTTCCAAGCCTTTTATTTCTGAATCTTGTCTGACCTTTCTAAGCAAGACTTTCAAGGTTAGTATGAATAATAAAGGAGAGAGTGGACATCCTTGTCTTGTGCCCTTGCTTATGTTAAAATTTTTTGTTATATCCCTATTTATTATCACTTTCACCATTTGTTTGGAATATATTGCTTGGATCAGTGGGTGGGTTTCAAATAATCCCACCACCGGTTCTGTGGGTGTGGCTTTGTGGGGGAAGGTCATGTGACTGAGTGGGCATGGCCAACTCCACGTCCCTCACGGCAAAGTGGGGCAGCACCTTGCTGTGAGTGACATAATTGAACACGCCTACATGACTGAGGCTTCAGGCAGAGATGGTGTTTTCCCAGGTACCTTCTCCCCACTCCCTTGGGCTGACAAGTTGTCAGTGACAACTGTCCTGGTCCCGGCACACGAGTGAGATTTGCGGCTCTTTCCCGGAGAAAGAAGCCTTGAGGGAGCCCGTCTGTGGCTGCTGTGGGCGGCGGTAAGGAGCTGGTTAGGTCTGCCTCCAAGTTTCTTTCTCTGGGAAAGAGCTCTGTCCAAGCTTCTTTCTCCAGCATGAGTAGTGGATGTTTGCTTTTGCTCTGATACAGCAAAGAAGCTTTGTATGAGAGCAAGTGGGCACAAATCTCGTGGCACCAAGAAGGTCTGGTGGGTCCTGGTTCCGCGACTGAGATTTGTGTCCGTTTGTACCCTGAATTCTTTTTAAAGAAACAGAAAATATGTTCATCACAATCAATTTCTCAATCTATCAAAAAAGTATTTCCTATATTCCTATATAGCTACCACGTTGATTTTACTAAAGATCATCCTGAGAAATTAACACATATTAAAAGAAAATTCTGATTGCAAGAAATTCATGGTCATCATCATGTTCCCCTGATGATTCATCCAAGTAAAAAGACAAAGGTAGCATTAGTCACTGGTTTTCTGGATGGAAAAAAAAGAACTGTTGTCATCTTTTACAGCCTACTGCATACATCATTTAGAAGATAGTTGAATCAGGACTCCATATTTATTGAGGACATCCTGCAGCTAAATAAGCTTTTACTCAGCTTTCAACTTGGCATTCAATTTAATAGCCAGGTATTTGTAGATATATCTGTTTCACTTTTTTAATCTTCAACACTGGTGCAGGCTTTATAGAAATTGTGGGAATATTTCTGTGTTATTATACATTATTATAATTGTAGGAAGACTTTAACTAGCTTACCTTCTATCCTTATGTTTAAGACCTCCTACTTCCTTCCTGTTCCTTCTTGTTGTTCTTCTTCTGGTTGAGGAAAGAGAAAGAGAAGAGAAAGAGAAAGAGAAAGAGAAAGAGAAAGAGAAAGAGAAAGACTGTCTGTATAGTTCTTAATATCTGAAAGAGAAAAATAAGTTTGTTAGTTATTGTCTTAATAAAGACTAGGTTTTATTTTTGCACACATTAATTGTTTTGTATTCATTCCTTTTATTAATTTAAGGCAAGAAGTGGAGATCCATCAACTTAGTATATTTTACCACAGAAATAAAACATCCTGAATATGTTTTTCCTATTCTGAATAAGAACCTAGCAAAGGGGCCTCATTGATTGACTGCAGCTTTCTTGCTTTTAAAGCTAGAAGATGACATCGCTGCATTTTACTGGAGTCTCTTGCAGTAAAAGCAACCAAAAATCTTATTAAACCTTGAAGACATACAAATATATTAGGGCAGGAGTGTCAAACTTAATTTAATTGAGGACCAGATCAGCATTGTGGTTGTCCTCTGGGCTGGGGGTGGCCTGAGGGCATCTCCAACTTGACATTGCTCACATGAGTGGTGCCTGTGGTGGCCAGGCAGTTTTTCGGGAGAGAATCTAGGGGTTTCCAGTGGGTAGGGTGGGGGCGGGAGGCTCATTCTGTGGGATGAGGTGAGACAAGGCAGGGGGCAGGACAGCTACAGCCAGTGTGCCTTCAGCTACTTTCAGTGCTGCTTGGTTTCCAACACCACCCCTACCAGGCTGGTCTGGTCTGGTGGGGGATGTTGCCTTCCACCTTCTCAGCCATGTCATGAATGGGGATTGACCACCTGTCTTTGATTTCTGTCAAAGTAAACCCTGGACAGATGAAAAGTGCAGCTTTTGTCTGAAGGAGGAGGAGGAGGAGGAGGGAGAAGAAATAGAAACATCCCACCGGTCAGGCACTGAAACACCACTGCCAGCCCTGGTATAATTCTCTGATCGGATCTCTCTCTCTCTCTCTCTCTCTCTCTCTCTCTCTCTCACACACACACACACACACACACACACACACACACACATCTTATTTTTTGTAAGTGGGCAGCCATATAAATTTTCTAAATAAAAAATGAATAAAATTAAGAACATTTAGGACATTTGTGAGCTTTATTTGAGACTCTCTTAAAAGACTGCTAAGGAGTTGAGAAATGACCTTGGCTATGAAGATTTTGCAAGATGAAGGGATAAAGTGAGCTCTTTCTGAACTGAAAAATCTTGGGATAGCTGAACATTGCTATGCTAAGCAATGTTTGCCAGATTCAAGAAATGTTCTCTCCAGGACAGTATGGCCTGGAACAGCACTCCAAGGTATTCATAAATGCATACTTGCAATCCCATTAATTTGCCAATTATGGATTTTATGATAGTTTTGTGCAAATACCAAGTCTTTAGTTTTTGGATAGTTATGATTAGTTTTTCCTCTGAGTAGGAAGAAGCCAAAGTCCTCAATGCCCTTTTCATTCCAGCCTGAAAGATGGACAGGATTCAGTGCTGTCTCCATATAAAAGAGGTAGAACGGCATGCTGTACCCAGTTATACATCTCTGCCCCTGGCCAGACCAGTGATGTCGTTGAGGTGATGTCCCAGTGCCTGGAGGCTATGAGGATCTGGATGGGGACCAACAGGCTCAAGCTCAACCCTGACAAGACCGAGTGGCTGTGGATGTTTCCTCCGCAGGGCCCAGTGGATTGTCCAGTCTTAACTCTGGTGGGGGAAAGATTGACTCCCTCAGAATGGGTGCACAACTTGGGAGTTCTCCTTGACCCTCAGCTACAATTAGAATAGCATTTGGCGGCTGTGGCCAGGGGAACATTTCCACAGATCCACCTAGTGCACCAGTTGCGCCCCTTCCTGAACCAGGAAACTCTTCTTACAGTCACTCATGCCCTCATCACCTCCAGGTTAGTTTATTGCAATGTGCTCTACATAGGACTACCCTTGAAGAGCACCCAGAAGCTTCAGTTGGTCCAGAATGGGGCCACGTGAGTGAATAAGGGTGTGCCGTGTAACACCTCTCCTCCGTGAGCTGCACTGGCTTCCAGTAACCTTCCGGGTGCAATTCAAGGTGTTAGTGATGACCTTTAAATCTCTCCATGGCTTAGGACCGGGATACCTTCGAGACCGCCTTTTCCTACCTTATGCCTCCCAGCGCCCCATGAGATCTCACAGGGTTGGCTCCTCCAGGTCCTGTCAGCTAAGCAGTGCCGGCTGGCAGGTCCACAGGCAAAGGCCTTCCCTGTTGCTGCACCGGCCCTCAGGAACCAGCTTCTCGTGGAAGTCCGGACCATCCCTAGCCTGTTAGCCTTCTGCCGGGCTGTCAAGGCCTGGCTTTGCCAGTGGGCTTGGAGCTAACTGTCTCCCCTCTTATGAAAGAAGAGTATGTGTTTTGTTGTATATCTGGTACTGCTTTTTAACTTTTATACTGTCATAATTTTAATGTTTCTTTTTAATTTTTATTGAAATTGTATACTGTTTCTTATTGTTGTTAACTGCCTTGTATTTCCTCTGTTGGGGGAAGCAAGATGGGGTATAAATTTACCAAAATAAAATAAATTTAGCAACTGAAATTTCGGGCTCAATTGTGATTGTAAGTCAAGGATTATTACGTGTAATGAATGCTTCCATACAGAAACAATACTTTGTAGAATAAGACACTTTACAAAAGATTTGTGATGAAGGCTGGATAGGTCACAACCATTACATGAGGATGAGGAATACATGCCAATTTAGGTAAGAAGGAAGCTGGCAACTGCTCACCTGGTTGCTCCTTCTTATGCTGCTTCTCTCATAGCTCTGTCTCCTAAAGCACATGAGTGGATGTACTCTCTATGGGGTGATTTATTGGTGCAAAGAGATGCTGTAGCCACTCACAACAGAAAAGCATGCCTCTCAGCATCTCTTTGGGATGATGCAAATTTATTTATTTATTCGATTTGTACCCCGCCTCTCTTCACCCCTTCCAGGGGAACTCGAGGCAGCAACTTGGGTTGCTGGATGGTGCAGGGAGCCATTTTAGGCCTAATGAAATGGGTGCTTTAAATAGCAGATGTTTTATCATTGAAGTAAGTTTGATTACTTTGTAGGAAAGCCACGATACGTCTATATCGATAATGATCAGAATTGTGTAGGCAACAACAGCACTCTATGCAAGCAAATGTTTGAAGCTAGAAGTGAAAGTTGGAGTTTTGAAAAAACAGGGTAGAAAGGGTATTGATGCTTTTGAACTTTGGTGTTAGAGGAGACTCCTGAGAATGTTATAGAGCCAACAAAACAAAACAAGGGATCATGGAACAATATAGTACAGAGATCTCACTAGAGCAGGGGTGTTAAACTTATGGCTTGCAGGCCGGATGCATCATGCAGTGGCCCCACCCACCCACCCGGTTTAGCAAAGGGGGGAAAGGTTGCGATGCGTCACGTGACAATGAAGTGACATGAATTTGACACCCCTACACTAGAGGCATAATCAGGCCCAGATTGGATAGGTGGTGTATTAGTTTTCTGAATAAATTACCTGTTTGTAATTGATACAAATTGCCAATGGTCAGCAAATTGCTAACTGTGTGGTAATTATTATAATGACTTTTATAAAGAAGAATAAGATTGGGTTGGGAAAGGAGAAACCTTAGGAAAGAGCAATTTTGAAAGTTTGCCTCATATTAGACTGCTTATGCACCATAGAGTACACTTCTGAAGTGCTCTCCTTGAAAATTTGCTTAGTCTAATAGAGGTTGCATTTTGAACTACCACCATTATTATGCTGTTACTATACTTTTGCAAAACATGAGTTGGTGTAATGGAGAAAAATGATAGAATCATAGGGGTGGAAGGGATCTTGGCGGACTTTGGTTCAAAGCTCTGCCCATGGCAGGAGACCTTGTATCATCCCCAATGACTCTGCAATCTTTTATTGAAAACCTAGAGCAACGTGGACCCACAAATCCAGGAGACAAGCTGTTCCATTGGTTATCTGTTTTCGGGTTTCTCCTTAGTTGCAGGTTGGATCTCTTTTTAACAACCCATTGCTTCTTGTCCTGTCCTCAGGAGCTTTGGAGAACAGGTTGACGTTCACTTCTCTGTGGCAGCCCCTCATGAAACAGCTATCATGTAACCCTAATTCTTCTTTGTTAGACTAGACATATCTAGTTCTCTTAACCATTCCTCATAGAATTTATCCTGCAGACCCCTAATCACCTTAGCTGCTCTTCTCCGCATTCTTTCGGTCTCAGCATCTTTTTTGTACCATAATGACCAGAATTGGATGAAGTGCAGTATAAAGTGATAGTATCACCTCTCAACTCTTGAGGCTATTCCTCTGTTGATGCAACCTAGGAATGGATTGGCTTTTTTGGCAGCTGCAGTACACTGCTGGCTCATGTTTAAGTGATGGTCCGCCAGGAGACCTAGATCTCTGTCACAGTTACTACTGTTGAGTACTACCTATTCTATACTTCTACATTTAATTTTTCCTGCTTAGCTGCAGGACATTTCTTTTCTCACCACTGAACTTCAACTTGTTCGCTAGGGCCCAGTGCTCAAATCTGTCAAGATACTTCTGCACCTTGAGTTTATCCTCAATTCCCCACAACTTGATATCTTCTGCAAATCTGATGAGCTTTTCTATTTCTTACTCTAGATCATTTATGAAAGTGTTGAAGAGCACTGGGCCCAAACATAACCTTGGGGTGCCCCACTGCATGCTTCGCTTCATGTAAATGTAGTTCTGGTAGTCAACCAACTGCAAAGCCTTCTGGTGGTGGTACTGTCTATCCCACATTGTTCTACTTTACTGAGAAGTAGATTGTGGTTTACTTTGTCAAATGCCTTACTGATGTCTAAGTATTCTATATCCACAGTGTTTCCCAGTCAGGTTTCTCTGGCATGATCTGTTTTTAACAAAAACCCTGCTGGCTTTTGGTAATCACTTTGTCCATTTCTAGATGCTCACAAATCTTTTGCAGGATTTCTCCAGATATTGATGTCAAGGATATGTAGTTTCCTGGATCCCCTAGGCCTAGATAATTATTTTCTTTGCTCTTTGGGGAGAACAAATATTATGGATAGTTTACACTTTAGTTTATACCCAACCCATTTCGAGTCAATTCCTCCTGCCCCTCCTATCAAAAGAAACTTTATGAAACAAGATCTAGAACTTTTTCTGTTCAGAATTAAGCTTGTTCTTTATTTATCAAAAAAATTCTTGCATGCTTTCAATCAGTTTTGCAGTTTTTCCTCTGTTTTGTTTTACAATCAGATAGGCACATTGTGAGCACTCTCTTTGATTCTTCATCACAAATTTCAGCAGGCATCCTTAAAAATATATGTTAATGGATTTATTGCAACCACTGGAAAATAAAAGAATCTGACCAATTAGTTTTTTTAATATTGATGTTTTTGTGTTAAGAATCATTGTGTTTTGACACCAATCCATTTGTGATAGTTGTCACTATTTTCAGCGGTGACAGATTCTCTATCCCTAGCCCCACCTCTGGGCAATTTTACAACAAGAGCAAAAATCCATGTTACCTTTTCAAATGCATGGAAATGTTTAAGTTCTCCTAAAAGGCAAACAAAAATATTTTAATATACAAACCAGTAGATAGGCGCTCCACTCTCTTTTCCATGGTTAGTTTGAAATTAAAAATTATTTAGAGTTCATTTCAAGCCAGAATAAGGAGGATGTGCCTTAGAATATAAAATAAAATATTCCATCACGTCTCCACTCCTTTATAAGCCGTTATAAAACTATTAGAGTGTAGGGAGGGCTTTTAATGATGCTTTCTACAATACTGCACTTCACCCAGTATATTGGCACTGAATTTGGTTTGGTATTTCTCAACTTTGAAAAAAACAATTGGACTTCCTTTTCAGTTCTATGGCAATAACACTGTATTTCATCCACTACAATTGGAGTATTTTAGTTAATCCTATCCATTGCTCCCAGATTACATTTGCAGTCTCCCAGACTTTCCTGGATCACACCTTAAACACTGGAATAAAAATGGCCATTTCTGCCTTCTGAAGTGTAACTTTTGGCTTAAACATAGCTATTTTGTATATTTTCCTAAATTCCACACCAAAATAAAGAATAGTCTAAAATTTCAGAGCTGGTTACTCTAGTACAGTGATTCTCAACCTTCCTAATCCCACAACCCTTTAATACAGTTCCTCATGTTGTGGTGATCCCCAGCCATAACATTATTTGGGAACACATATGGGAATATGTGTTTTCCGATGGTCTTAGATGACCCCTGTGAAAGGATCGTTCGACCCCCAAAGGGGTCCCGACCCACAGGTTGAGAACCACTGCTCTAGTACTAATACCAGATGACCAGCCATGTCACCTGAAGCCCTTGAAGGGCAAATAAACACGAACTGTAGCTTTTAGAATCCAAAAGCAAAACCCCTTGACCTATCTCAAGTGTTCTAGCTGCCCTTCCTTCTATATGACCTACTTCCTGTGATGGTTGTAATAATTACCATGAAAGGTAGAATGGCTTGAGCAATTGTAATTGGCCCCAAATAATTCCAACGAAACAAGCAGGGATTCAAATACTGAATCTTTGGTCCAGGCTCAACCACATTTCTGGGACCACCTTCGGAATCAATTTGTGACAGCAGCAAAATAATAATAAGGAAAAAAGAAAGAAATGAGTATTTGTATTCCGGACATCCCTCTGCTTTCTAACATGAGCATTATCCAGTCCTCTGTTCCTAAATTAATCTACCTTGGTTTAAATCTATAGGGCTCATTTGACTTCCCCTTTGCATGTCTCTGCTTAACTGTGTTGAGGATCACTGCTGTGTGCATATGTGTGTCATGTGTGTGTGTATTTAACCCAAATTTACTTCCCCTTTTGTTTATCTGGTGGTCCCAAGCTTGCTTTTGTCTGCTTTAGCCCTGCCCTGCAGGAGGTAAAAGGGGCTAAGAGGCTGCCTGTTAAGGGGAACAGCTTCTATGCACAGCTGCACCAAGCCAAGACTCCTGTCTCCCTTTTTTTTCCTTTGCTCCCTGCAAAATCTATCCATTGACAGCTAACTCATCCCCCCACCCTCCATCTCTTCCCAAAACGTACTGGCTATTCAGTCCTGATAGAACCCTCCCAGGCCCCTTTTGTCCCAGGGAGAACTGCAAACCCTCTCATTAGTGCTTATTACCCTGAGCTGTTTGACAGCCTCCCTACCAGCTTACAAGACTTTCCCATTCAGGCATGGCTAGAGCCTGCTTTCCTTCTCAAAAGAAACGGAAGTATTCAACTGGTTGAATAGAGGGGAAAAGCTGTTTCACTTCTCCTCCCTCCCTATTCAGGTTACTTTTGATACAATATTTTCCTCTTTGTGTGGCTAAAGAGAGACAGGTCAAGGCAGACTTCTGGCAAACCTTGCTTTGTTTAATGTAAATAACCAATTCCCGTCTTCCTTCTGCTCAAGGAAGATCTCTGTGCATTTTCCTGTGCAATTTGATGCATACATTCAGGTGTTTATAGGCTGACAGAATGGACTATTTCATCTTTTCATGCTAATTTTAGTGTCATATATTGATCACAGCAATCCATTTCATATCAAGTCAACATGTTCCATCATTTTAACCCAGACAAATGTGTGCCCCATTCAAAGAATGAGGGAAACAAAGCCCCCGCCACAACCTCTTAAAAGAAGTATTTTCACAGGCGTGAAATGCTTCAACAGCAAGGATAAAGGCAGTTAATTTCTGTCATTAATTTATTTTTTCCTCTTAAGCAACAGGAGGGGGAATGTTGGTAAAGAGTGGACAGGTCCAGTCCTAATACTCCAGTCCTTCAATCAATGCAGCAAGTCTTTGATATTCTCGTTATTGTACATTTCAACTTCTTACCTCCAGATGAAGCAAATGGCTCTTTAAAATCTTCTCTTATACCAAGCAACAGAGTAGCTTTTCCAACTTGGTGTCTTCCAAAGATCCTGATACTGCAGCCTACTGAACAAGTAGTTAGCATGGGATAGAAATTCTGAGAATTGCAGTCCCACTATTGTTGAAGTGGATAAAGACAGGGAAAGTTATCAGTAAAGGGCTATGCAAAGAATTGTCTCTGCATCTACTATGAGTAGTAATTCCCCAATATTTGATATCTTAATGGACATGTATTCTTGATAACAACATGGAAGTGAATTCCTACTGCCATCTTCTGGAATAACTTTTCAGCTTCCCTGTTTAGCATACAATATGAAATTATAAATTATATATAAAATATATATAAAATAAAATGAAGTTTCCTGATGTTCTCTTATCCAAGCACTAAGGAAACTTTCACCTGCTTAGCTGTTTTGAGATCAATCAAGGCCAACCAGGAGCTACCAATGGGACTAGTCAAACAGTGCAGTCAAACAGTGTCCACTGTAAACAAAGGAGAGCCTTTTAAAGTTTGGGAGCAAGGGCAGAAATATAAACAAATGATTAGGATTAGGAATCCTAAATCAGGAAGATGCACCTTCAAGATGGGTAAACATGGTGATTGATGATGGGAATGCTGCGTGATGTTGGAGAAGTGGAGCCTGTAAAAGGGGAGGGATGAGGTTGTTATAGCATGTTCTAGAGAAGGCCACAGGGTGCCAAACAAGCGTGTTCCATGCTGCAACATTTTGAGGCAGGTTTAATATGCACTTCAGTGTCTCTGATTCCAACTCCATGGTTTTGACTATACAACAAAGAATGTTGACAAAACTGCCATCTCTACTTTGAACAGTGGAAAGAGGGAAGCTTTTGGCAGTGCCTTGCTTCCAAGGTTTGTGAGAAATACATTGTTCTTGATCTTCAAACCCAGATTCAATAGGTGTTCTTTAAGTAGGAAAGGAAGAGATCAATATATTAGTCTACACTCACCTTAGCACCAAAGCCACTTGGCTAGGATCCAAGGTATTCTAGAGATCTTCCCACTCACAATGAGATTTCCCCAGACAGTGTGCTGATTTTACATTTAGGAATTAGTTTACCAAAAGGGTCAGCTAAATTTGGCGGTGTATTATCCTGCATGTACTGTATTAAAAGGCAAGCAAAGGAATTTATTTATTTATTTATTTATATTAGATTTATACCCCGTCTCATTTCCCCGATCAGGGGAACTCTGATTGGGTAACTGATTGTTATCCTATTCAGAGTTATATATGTATTTCACTGGATCATTCTTATTTATCAGCTCAGAATTGGAACGAACTGGATTACACACTAACTGAATTATATACCAAAAGAAAATAATTATCATTACAATAAATTAATTTGAATTGTTGAATTGCAACTAGATTAATTTCTGCACTTTGGATAGTAGAATGATTCAGCAACATAGACAGACAAGTCTCTGAATTCATGCCTATAGCTGAACCCCTTTGGTTTATATTCTGAAACATTAGATCTCTTTCCATTGACCATGAGAGAATTGGATTAAATGTTCAGTAAGAGATATTTTAAGGGAATAAACCTGGCTTAACTTCAGATAAATAAATAAATAATTTAAAGCATGTATTATAATAAATGGTGATCTTTAATGCTTTAATTATGTTATATTGCGTTCTTTAATGTATTACAAATGATTTGTATGTCACTAAGTAGATTCCTCAGCATGTTTCCCGTCCACTCCCAATAGATATTTCAATACTGTCTTACATGTTTGATTTTAAGACAAGGGATTCTGAAGATTCATTCCAGACAGAGAACTTAAAAGTTCCTTTATATACAGGATACTGCTGCTTATCTGGACAGCAAGGTATGCAAGGTAATGCTATCTGCTATTTAGTCAAAGATGAACACCGTTACACCCAATACAACTTTACTCCTCTAGTAATCAGTTTTTAGAGGGGGTACCCAGCTTGCTTTCTTCTGTTTTCTTTAAATTAAAAAGAAAATAGATGTTCTGAATAATACATGGGCAACCAGCCTGCACCTGTTTTAGCTGGCTTGTAGCCTTTTACTGGCAGTAGTACCAGTAGAATATGAGTGACAATTGCAATTCAGTCCCCAGAAAAAGAATTGAAATGTCTGAATAATAATAAAAGTTTATTTCCAAGTGGGGGAATATTAGAATATACAACACTGCCTTCTTAACACTGCCCTTCCAGTAACCTCTCTAAAAGACCTGACTCTCTACCCTGCCTGTCATTTCTTCCTTGTCTTTTTCCAGCAAAAAGAAATCAAACTGCAAGCAATCAGCTTTTTAAAAAGAAAAGAAAAAAAAACCCAGAAAAACAAGACAGAAACAGCACAGCTCAAGTGATTTAAAGATCAGTACTCAAACTCTATAATGGTATAAAATCCCTTTGGCTGGGGAAGGGGAAAACCCACACACTACTAAAGCAGCTTAACTGGTGCTCCTGCTAAAGGCCTTTTGCTGTCTTCCACCAAATCTGGGCCCGTTAGGCAGTGGGGGGATCCACCCAACAAGCCAGGCAAGCATT
>JANHGC010002574.1:27335-40019 GCA_027560395.1 Boaedon fuliginosus | reverse complement strand
AAGCATTTGTAGGGTTCCTGCCAGGCTGCCCCTCTTAGTCTGACAAACAGAGTTTTTTCTCAATGGAGTTGTGAACCTAAGTAAATATCTAGTAGCTCACAAACATGCTCTTTTATTATAAGGGTTATAGAATCAGCCCCTTGTTCCAATAAAGAAGCACAGCATCAGAACATAGCCTGGGTGGGGACACTCAGCTTCTGTCTAATGAAATTTTAATTCCCATGTTGGAGGGAAAAAGAAACAGAATAGAAATACAAGAAAACCAGCATCACTTTTTAACATTAGCCAAAATAATTTGTGGAGTGGGCAATGGGGGCAGCAACATGCTTTATCTTTGAGTGAAAATAAAAACTTAATTTTAAAGATTGATGCTCTGTATCTGATGGTACAACCCTATTTTGTGTACGCTTACATGGAAGGAAGTTACAATAGTTCAAAGACCCTTAAAGTAATGCTGCAATCCTACACTTACCTACTTCAGGGTGAGTTGCATTTCCTTTTCTTGAGTACATATACTTAGCATCCCACTGTCATAAGATTGTACCTTCTCTGGACTGATCCTATGCAGTTAGTACACAAAATAACCATTGAGGCTTGAAACATAATATAGTATTAATTTTGCTAAGTAGATAAGAGTATACAGTAAATCACATTGTATACCGTATTTTTACAGCATATTTTTAAAATGGTCCATGCATTTTTCAGGTTTATACCTATTAAACCCTGAAATATTAACAAATATTACCCGGGTCCTGGTATTGGCCAGGTTAATATTTTTGTCAACAGCCATATTTTTATAAAGTTATTATAGAAAATGAAGTACAGCTGCAATTCTGTATCATTTTCCATACAGAAAAAATAAGGGATTATATTTTATAGTATTTAGAAGGATTAATTTTGTAACCCTGCTCTTAATGACTACTTCATATAATTGGGATTTAGGAATCTGAAAGTGAAAAGACTATCATCACATCTACCCTTTCCTTTCTGCAAAAAAAAAAAAGATATATAGTCCAAACCTAGGCATGATTACTTAGAAATTGAATATCCTATTGACTTAAGGGGGCTTATTGCAAGTAATGTGCTAAAATGGATTGTAGCCTCTTTCCAGGATGCTAAAAGATTTACTTAGCTTTGGGGGTTTTTTTATGTAAATGCATTTCTGTCCCCTCCTTCTCTTTTCTTTCCTTCCTTTATCTCTGGTTCAATCTGGCTGGTAAAATCATTTTATCCCTAATTCATAAAATCCTGGGCAATGGCGGGGAGGACTCAGTAATGAGCATGGAGCAATCATTTTCTTTATAAATGAACTTCCATCCATAAGTCACCAAACTGAAGTGAACAACTGTTGCTTAAATGAGAAAAGGACCTTCTATCTACTGCTGTGTGCTCAACAGAACAAGTGAATTAACTGGTCTTCCACATTGTAGGATGGCTTTTTTTCTGCAAAGCCAGCCCCTATGGCTAGTATATAATTTTGAATTGAATGAATCCATAATAGAATTAATCGAATAGCCCCAATGAGACAATTAATCATGAGTAAAGTAAATTGCAAGCGCAGCCCACACCGTTTTGCAAATCCCCTCTTGCCAGGTATTGTTCTTAGCTGCCTTTCTCACATTTTTACTTACCCACCCTTCTCATTACCTGTTCTTTCCAAGATTAAGATTTTTTTAACACAACGAAGGGAATAGCAGAATTTATTTTGCTCACCAAATATATTATTATACTGGTTTCATTTGTTCCTTCTGTTTTCTGGCTGCCCTTCTTCTCCATACAATACCAGATCCTGCACATGGTCCACAAATGGAGGAAATGAAATACAGTATCAGTTATTCACATAGGCACGGCCCCATTATAATATAACAATAATATTAATAATGATTATGGTCACCAAATAAGACAATCTACCAACGGAGCAATTTAAATAACTCAATAAACATTATATAAAATATTTATATTTATATATATATTTATATATATATAACAAAACTAAAAACAAAATAAACAAAAATCACTGTCTTTGCATTCGGATATTCCAGAGGGAAAAATAATAGACGGCAGTAGGCGAGGCAGGTTCGGCTCCACACGGTCCGACGGCTCCTGCTCGAAGAACTCGGCGCTTCGGAGTCTTTCCTTCGGCAGGGCCTGGTCGGGCTGAGTCCTCCTGGTGCCGGAGTTTCTCAGGCGCAGAGACCCCGGGCTGCGGACAAGGCAAAGGGCTGAAGGCGGCGAGCCAGGAGGGCGGCCGTGTAACGTCTCGAGGGCCGCCCTCGGGGTACCGCTGCGTCCTCGCCGGGTCCCCCCTCCGCCCCCCGCTCGTCGTCCGCAGACTCCGCGCTCTACTCCACGCAGGCTCGGCGGGGCCTTTCTTCGGCTGCTCACAGATCGCATTCGCTGTCGCTGGAGGTGATGGAGATGGCCGAGGAAGCGGCGGCTTTACTGGAGAGGCTGGCGGCGGGGCTGGCGGCGGCACCGAGCGGCGGCTCGCCAGCGCTCTCTTCCTCCGACGGCAGCGACCGCCCCGCGCCCTGCGAGGAGAGTCCCTGTTGCTGGAGCCTGCGAGAGGGAAAGGAGAAGAGAAAGGGTCGTGACTCCAGCGGCGGGGGCCACGAAGAGCAGCCCGCTCTCCGCCCGGCCTTTCCCTTACGAACCCCGCTCCCCGGTGCTGGTTCTGCCCCTTTTCCGGCCCGCGGAATTCTGCGCCGGTGCTCGAATCCAGGGCCGAGTTAGGACCCCCCACCCCCAACTGGAATATATTCCACTCATCCCATGTCAAGGTTACTGTTCCCCCCTCCATTGTTGTTTCTCCACTGAAGTCAACAGCATGGACCTATGGGAAAGGCTAAGATATGTTTTTGTCTTCCGCCATGATGCCTTTATTAATCACTTTGTGTTGAATGAAACATTGATCTTGTCTGTTCATTTCGGTACTCAGGTACAATTTTGATGAGAATCCCTCCATGTTGAAAAGTCCAAAGAGCAGCTCTCTTTCTTCATGGCTGCCCTCCCGAAGACCACATTCTCCCCTTTTCTCACCTACTGCTGCCTTAGCGTCTCCACCATTTAACCCACTTAGCCACATTCTGCCTTCAAGGTTCCCACAAAATCGTACCTCCACAGCATCTCCCCTCTTAATGACAGCCACAACATAAACCCAAACACGGCCCTGCAACAGAGAAGAGGCTGCAGAAACTTATTTCCAGCACAAAGGTCCAATACCTTCCCTGAATTCTTTGTCTCGCATATAGAGATCATACACAAAACGTATATTTTTATTGTCAAACAGTCAATCTCAATGACTCCCAGTACCCATCTGTGTAGCTTTCTTGCCAACATTAAGAAAACAGTTTGCCACTGCTCCTTTGGAGATTTCTTTAAAAAGTATTGATTGACCCTACTCCTCAGATTTCCTGTGGTCCCTATCCCACTATTAATTAGGTTTAAGCCTGATTAACTATTGGTGGGATATGGCTGGCTTGGAACTGCAGCTTATACAGTGGAGATAAGAGACTAACATGATATTTTTTGGTCCTTTCAGCAACTAGCCCTGGATTTAATTATCATCCTGGAAGCCTTTCGATTAGGAAATATATGTGCTTCCCCTTTTTTTCAATTGTCTAAAAGAAATAATTCAGATGGGCCAGTCGATGGGAAATATCTATGGCCTTCAGGTTACTAAAACTGAGCACAAGTATAATTAAAGCTGGCATGTTACATCTATCTTAGAGGCTGATGTATTGAACACAACAGAATTTTGGAATAAACATAAACAGAGTAAAATATTAAGATTCCACACAATTACATTCTGAAGGCTTTCCCTTTTGTCTCTTCCTCTTCAATATGAAGCTTTAATCATTAATTTACTACAAATATTATTGCAACCCTGAACCATTAATGAATTCTAAATATTGATTCCTTTTGAAATCAATTGCAGTCCAAATAACAACTTCACCCATGGTGGCTCAGTGGTTAGAATGCAGTATTGCAGGCCCACTTTCCCACTGCAATAAGTTCGATCCTGACCGGTTCAAGAACTCTGCATTCCACCCTTCTGAAGTCTGTAAAATAAAGACCCAGATTGTTCGGTCCTGTAAAATGAGACCCAAATGTTGGGGGGCAATATGCTGACTCTGTAAACCGCTTAGAGAGTGCTGTAAAGAATTATGAAGAAATATATAAGTGCTATTGCTATTGCTACATAAAATACAATAACCTTCTTAGTAAAGTAAAACATTGTAAAATTACATCAAGTTTCAAGAATTTTGAAAAAAATATAACAAATACTTTGATGTTTGATTAATAATAAACTTTAAAAAGTTCAACATTTCTAGCCATATGTAATCTATCTTATTCCCTAAATAAGATAAAAGGTTTTGTTATGGAATGAGGTGTGAGGACAATATACAATGTTATTTTATACTGCCATTTCTCATCATGCCAGCAAGCAGCCAGTATAAAACAACTTTGTATATTAACATCAAAGCCATATTTCATAACAAAATCTCTCTTTTTTTACATCTTAATTCCTGATTTGGAAATCTTTCACAAAGTATTCCCAGTTGCTCTCAGTATATTGATTGATTGATTGATTGATTGATTGATTGTATTTATACCTCGCCTCTCTTCCCCAATAAGTGACATGGTTTTTCAGGGATAGTCTCAGAATGTACCTGATAATAAGTAGGAAAGTCAGTTTGATGTAGTAAATAAAGGCATCAGGCTAGAAATCAGGAGAATGTGAGTTCTAATCTCTTTTTAGGTGCAAAGTGATCCTGGGCCAGTCATGTTTCTCAGCCCTAGGAAACAGGCATTGAAAAACATTTCTGAAAAACCTTGCTTAGAAAACTGCAGGGACTTGTTCAGACAATCATCACGAGTCAATAGTGACTCAAATGCCTGGTTGCCCCCCACCCCTACAGGCATAGTCACACTCTGAGGTAATATAAAGTCCAGGTCAAGTAAAACAGATTGAAGACCAAATAAAATGTGTTAATAAATCACCTAATTTGTTTTTGGCCTTAATCCCACATGCCCTTACAATGGCACAATCATAGCTTGACGACACCAGCTGTTCTCTTTGGCTTCATGAGACATTCACCTCATCAGCAGGAAGTCTTAAACTTTCATTAGTAGTACATGCAGTATTTTCCCTCGTAAGCCAACATTACGCCACCATGGTTAAGTTGTGTTAAACCTGTAATGGTTTTTGACCCTTTGGAGACAAAGATAATGTTTTGTGGAGATGAAGATGTATAGTGTAAGCATTGGGAGGCACAGCTATCAGGCTTGACTTTAAGTCACTTATCAGGATTTACTACAGCCATTTCTCTCCCAGCTCCCAGTCTCCATCATACCTAGGTTCCCATACCTGTCAGTTCCCTCCATATTTCTGACAGTTAACCTCTTTCTTGGCACCCCAAAAAATAAAGAAGAGCAGAATTGTACTATTTTAATCCAGGAGTAAGAATGCCTCATTTATATGAATTCATTTTAGTATAGTAATACCCTGAAATCAGTGGTGGTATTCAGCCAGTTCCAACAGGTTCTGGAGAACCGGTAGCAATAATTTTGATTGATTCAGAGACCACCTTTGATTGGCTGACACCGGCAAATACCACCTCTGATTGGCTGACAGCATAGCCACGCCCACCAAGCCACACCCACAGAACCGGTAGTAAAAGAAATTGAATACCACTGCTGCCTGAAATGTATGTTTAAGATGCAGCATCCCTGCATTTCCTCAGAGAAGAATGGCGGCTGTTTTAAATGGGTTTTGTTTGCCTATTTGCAGTTTCCCTGTATCTGCCCATTTTAATTCCTCTTCTGTCCACTCTTGGTTGCCCAGCAGCTAGTTGAACTATTATACCAGGATCTGGTTTCTTCCTTCTGCAATTAATATCACCCTGGTGTTTTTCCATATCCTTCATTTTATTTTATAGGGGGGATGTTCAAATGAGATGAATTGTTGGTGGGGTGGACAATCCAGAATCTTGAAATAAGACACCTTATCTTTGCTGTGATAAAAAGATGAACATTCAACAACTGAAAGAAACTGTGCTTGACAGGATAGCATGGAGAGCAATATAAAGTTGCAAACAGTTGGACACAACTGAATGTTGTTGTTTTTTGCTATAGTGCCCTAAATGATGGATGGTTCTCCCATTGGCTGATGACATGCTGAAAGTGGACCAAAGTAGAACATTCCAGTCACTAATCCTATTACGACTGGCACCCTCAAATCAGGACAGCATCATTTGGCAACGCCTAGGAATAGTTACAATAAAGTACAATAGGGATTGACATCAGGGTCAGTAGTTGTTATTCTGTCATGTTGTTAAATGCCAGCTCAAGGGTAGATGGATAGCACTTTAACTCAATGATGGGGAGTGGTCCATAGTAAATAGTGTTTCCAGCTAAGCTCCTTGAAGGTTTGTTTTGGGAAGAGAGATTTTCCTAGTTCTAACGCTTGCCAGTCATTATTGGAATCCCAGTTTCTTACAATGCTTAATGTCCCTTAGACCTCATTTGCAAAAAAAATGTCACCAATGTATTAACTTATCTTTGCATCACAAAATATCTTTACGTTCTGCCACCTTTTCCCCACACCGGTTTCTCTTAACATAATACGGTTATGTGTATTATCACTGTTCATTTTCTCTGCCTTCTCACTTATAATCTCTACCCTAGCTAACATCTACTGTATCTCTTAACTTCAAAGCAAGACAGACCATATGCACACTTCCTTATATAAGGAAGTGTTTTCAGTGATATTAAACTCTTATTTCTCTCCTTCTAGAGTAAGTTTGGAATAGACCAAGCATGAATCATTATATGAAAAATAAATATATGTGTGACCAAGATAGCAAAAGATAATTTTTTCATTTAGAGTTTGGATACACCTGAGAATCAGAGGAAGGGCATAAATAATACAGAGAATATTCTTGTAGGCTTCTCTGGCTCTCGTCTATTACAAATAAATTGCTGAGCATAAAGGTCTATTAACTACCTTCTCTCCCCCTTTTTTAACATTTACCCACAAGATTGGGTCAAATCAATTTGCCATTGAAGGCAAGAGAGAAGGTGGTACACCTTCACTATGTAGATGACTGGCATAATAGCTCAATTTATTTCAATATTAGTGATGATACAGTGTCTTAAATAAGATGCTATTGTAACTTAGAGGGCATCGAAGAGAGAGTATGGTTGACACAACTGTGTTTTTATAGAGTCCAGACTATGTATTTTATTTATATTCCGTCTTCTGTCTTTCAGGAGATTGAGGCAGCATACTTCTACCTTCCTTCTGTTATTTCTTTCCCCACAATAGTTCTCTGAGATATAGAGAAAGAAAAATTAGCCCAAAGTTATTCATCTAGTAAACCTTTTTGGTTGAAGGTGAAGTAGAACCTAGGTGGGTGTCCCCAATCCTTTTCCAATATTTTAACTACTATACCATGCTCGCTCTCCATTTGTGGCCCAGGTGCCATATGCAGATAATTAAGAAGGCAAATGTAACCCCCAAATCCCCCCAGATTAAATTGTCCATCAACAATAAACTTCAACATGCCTTACCCTGTTGTCTACGATGTGAGATTTATGTGGATATGAGAAATTGATGGGAGGAATGCTTATATATCATTTTTAGACCTGTGGATCAATGGAGATATCAGGGGATGTAGATCTCTATATATGTAAACACACATCAAAGATAAATAATTAAATTTCCTCTCTCCACATAATTTTCAAATACTTCACCCAACTATCCAGTTTACTGTCCCTGCTATGCTATTCTAAGAATTAGATGATTCTCACCAAATGTTTATATTATATCTTCAAATGATGTAAGTTTTGGTTGTTGCATTGTACTGGTATTTATAGCAGTGTCACAATATCTTGGCTGCTTCTTTTTAGAAGGCATTTCATCCTTTATAGAAATGGTTTTACTAGAAATGCTTTGTTTTACAACCTCTTCTTTTTCATTATATAAATATGAATATAGTTATATGGTTATGGATATATATGAATATAATTATATGGTTTTACTAGGTTTTTCATTCGAGTTAAGATCTTATATAAGAATTTGCTTTTTATTGGAAATAATTCCTATATAATATTAGAAGATTGAAAGTCAGTAATACCTAGAAGATCTAGAAGGTTTATTATAGGATACACGAAGAAATATGAAAAATACATTTTGAAACCTGTTACAATATGGTATTTTCTTTGTTATGCCAATTGTAATTGCTACACATGTCCCAGAAGAACATATATAAATATAGATGCCGTCTTTTTCTTTTCCAAGTAACAGTTAGTCCACATGTAAATTCAGTATTAACAAAAGTTCAAGTTATAGATATGTCTGAGGAATATGTATGCTACTCCAAAAAAATGTGAAACACCTTTTTAAAAATACACCTACAAAGGTATTTAAGAAAATGGTGTTAAAATTGTTTCCAGGGGGGAAATATTCTGAGTTGAAATAAAATATATATAAAACACATTTCTAGCGCTATTATCTCACACTTTTATCAAGCTATAACTGCTATTATGTCTGACTATTGCTTTTAGAACAAAGAAGATAATATTAATCTAGCAGGAGTAGGCAATGAGAGTGAAAACAATATCCACATTTATACTGTCAAATAATAACAGAATACAACAAATAAGATTTGATTGTGTAATTTCTTCATGAAACTTCTTTTTCCAAATCTTTTCTGAATTATACTAAGGATAAATAAAAATATGTGTATTCATCTGAAGGAGGTCTTACCATGTTATCTGAAGTCATTATGTTTTTCATTCTTTATTTCAATATTGTTTATCTCCCCAGTTTCAACTATTAAATGAAAATTGAACTGGGATGTGGGATTATGAGTTTATGAAGGCATTTTTTCTACTGGTAAGATACTATCACTCAATTACCTCTTTCTATGATCTCGCCCATTAATTGTACAAATAACCCTTCTAAACCATTATTTTTATACTCTCTTTGTTTACATAAGATTTATTTATATTCATTATACTTATAAAACCTGAAAACCCATAGAAAAAGAATGGCTATTTTCTGAACATAGCTTTCAAGGCACCTGACTGAAAATAACCCATTTTAGTTGTACTTCTAAATATACAGAATAAAAAATATTTTATTTTAATTATTTTAAAAAATGAGTGAGAAGAAATTATGGAAATGATTAGCTAATTAAGCAATGTGTGCTGTATTCTTTGTCCTCATCTCTGTCTGTCCTAACTGTATCCTAAACACACCAAGTGTCTAAGCTTTCATTATAGTTTTGCTTCACTGACTTCTTGTGGTCTTAGATGATTTAAGGAAACCATGTATTTGCTACTTAAGGCAGCATGTTGAGAAATGCTAAACTCAATGATATTTGGTTACCCAGTTCTATTATGAATTAATAAGCTAATTCTTATTAATCATCTTAATGAAAATTCAAGAATTTAAATGATGGTATTACCCCAAATTAATTTTCCCATACATTTTGTCCTTGAGATCACTTACATGTCAGGAGCAACATTCCACATAAACCTGATTCCAAGGAGGAATGCTGGAAAAATTAATATTGCACAAGTAAGTTTGTGATTAAAAGGTAATTTCTCCAGGAAGTTTAAAGGAAAAGTGTTTTAGTATAGCCCCTAGCTGTGTATCATGTCTCATGGATTTAAGCTGAGTATTGTGGAAGTCAATAGGACCAAATTGTTTTACATTCCTGCACTTTGACACAACAGAGTCATGAATGGGGAGCTATTGTTTGCCTCCTGAAAAATAGAGGTCATTTGTGCTAATTAACATGTCTAAATGGATCAGAAATTCTGTTCTACAAGAGCAAGGCTTTCATTTAAAGCACATTCTTTCCTTCTTGGTTTATTCCTTATTTATTCCTACACAGGCATGCATACCTTAAAGTGTTTTACCATATAGCCACATAAATTCTCACCTAATTCTACAAACCATTACAGTTAATATTCTTCCAAAAGGGCATAACCTAGCTGCAACCTATCTTCACAGAAATGGAACAAAGGATAATGATTTGGCTTCACAAGGAAGGTGTATGTGTTACACTGAAGCTGTTTAAATAAAACATTTTAAAACATACAATATAATTATTTTCTGTTGGTAGTCAGTTAAGTTGGAATCCATATATGTTTTACAGTTCAGTTTTCACTTTTGTTCAAAGTGTATTTTAGATAAATAGTAGAAATGAAAAAGGTCAAAGAAAATTATAATTATAACAATTATAATTAAATATTTTGTTTCAGTGGATTTTAAAACTGTATGGTACACCATTGCCATAATTCCTTTAAATTTTCAATTAATTAAAAAAAATGTTTTGCAGTTTTTTAACTGCATCTCTTCACCTGCTGCTAAAAGATGTTTCAGAATGGAATTCTACTATGTCAAATCATTGCCTTAAAACATATATAAAAATCACTGCCATTACTTAGAATTTCATTAATTCTCAGTTTTGTATATTCATCCCATGGATAGTTGATATTTAATTGTTAAAAGTAAGCAGATAGCAATATGTTAATCTGTAACCTATCGGAGAATATTTACATATGAATATTCTTTTTAAAAATTCTTCCTTAAATTAGTACCGTAGGAAATAAAAAGACATTTAAAATTAATGAGAATTTACTTTGAAAAGTAAATTAATTGCATGCAGCTAGAATGATTACTCCTGCATACATGTCAACAGTGAAAAGCTGTGATTGTCAAGGCCATTTGCCTTTGTGATTCTCAAAAAAAAGACTGTAAAAAATCCCAGAGGCTACAACAGACCATATTCCCTTGAATTGGAACTATTCCTGCAAGTCAAACTTTCTGATTCCATGTTGACAACTATATCAACACCAACAAAAATGGACATCAATCTATATTATGGGCATGATAGAAGGGAGCCTAACCTATCTCCTCACTTCCTGTTCCTGTAGAACCGGCTAAGATCTTTGAGACAGGAATTCAAATAAGAAGGCTCTTTTGAGGACCTTTGGCAAATAACAACAAGAATAATAATTCAAACAACAAATCTGCCTATCCTAGGCTCTGGAGAAGGACAGAACAGGTGGTCAGAAATTCAAAATGCAGTCCAAACAGCTGACTGACTGACTGACTGACTGTGCCTCGATAATTATAATAATGTCACAAGAGTGCAGAATATTCCTCTGACCTCTGATTAAGATTTAGGAGCATGGTCTTTCTTCCAGATAAATATGCTTAGCTTTACAACTGGGTTCCAAACATGTGTGTTCTGGAGCAGGACTCATAGAAACAGGACACCCTCACCGAACGCGTAAATAGAAAACGGATCATATTTGCAAATCAAATAGTTTTGGGGTCTCCATGGTAGGAGAGACTAGCCTAAAATGAGGCTGGAAAACGCTTAGATTCAGCGGGTTTAACGAGCAGCGCCAAGCAGTCCATCAAGTTAGGACACAATACGATTTATTTCTCAGGGTACGGCGTGTTACTTGACATTCAACAATCGCACGGCCGACCCAGGTTTTAAAACGTGGCTGTTGTGTGAATCGGCCAGCCGCACCGCACCGAAAGCCCGGGCAGAGCTGAGCTACCCGCCCTTCCCGGTTCGCCTTCCTCCTGCGTCCCGGGTCTCAACCACCCTACTGACCTGTTCTTGGCGGCGGCGGCCCGGTCCCTTTGGCGCCGGTTTTTGAACCAGTTGCCCACTTGCGTGGGGGTGAGTCCCGTGGCCTGGGCCAGCTCGCGCTTTTTGCTGGGGTTGGGGTAAGGGTCCTGCAGGTACCATTCGCGGAGCAGGTGCCGGGTGCGCTCCTTGAAGCAGTGCGTCTTCTGCTCGCCGTCCCAGATGGTGCGGGGCAGCGGGAACTTCTTGCGCACGCGGTACTTGTCGACGGGGCCCAGGGGCCGGCCGCGGAGCTTCTCGGCCTCCTGGTAGTGCGCCTCGAGCCAGAGCGCCTGGAGCTTGGCGTGCGACTCCTTGGGGAACTTGTGGCTTTCCAGGATGTGGTAGAGCTCGCGGTAGTTGCCGCCGTGGAAGGCCACGATGGCGCGGGCGCGGAGGACCGACTCGTTCCGGTTGAGCGCCTCGCACGCCGCCGGCGCCACCGGCAGCGACCACAGGAAGCGCCCCAGGCGCTCCACGTCGCCGCTCTCCTCCAGGGTCTCGCACACCCCGGCCACTTGCTGCGGACTGAAGTTGAGGATCGGCAGTTGGAACATGGAGACGGGCGGGCTCCTGGGCCGAGGCGCCTCTTCCCTGCGTCTCAGGCTAGGCGAGAGCTTCGGGCCCTCGATGCCGCCAGGCTCCTGGACTACGGCGCCCGCCTCCTGGCCCCTGGATCTCGAGCTGCGGCGGAGCTGAGCCGATTCTTCTTCAGAGCGCAGAGATGCAAGAAGGCGGCGACGTGGCTCTCCAGCTAAGGAATCAAACACCGCGGTCGCCTTGCTTTTTAATTTTTATTGTTTAATTCTGTCCCTTCTTTCCCGCCGCGTTTCAGACGGCCGCTTGGAGAACCTTCAACAGCAGCAGCTGCAGCGCCGCCGCCGCCGCCGTCGAACGCGTGCTGCGCTCGGGCGCTAGGAAGCAGAATGGCCCGCGCTCCGGCGGTGGCCTGAAGTTTGGGAGGGAGGGAGGAAGATAATGTGTGTGAGGAGAAGGGAAAGAAGCGAAGGAGGGAGGAGGG
>JANHGC010002574.1:0-14436 GCA_027560395.1 Boaedon fuliginosus | reverse complement strand
TGACAACCTGCTGAACAAGTCAGCAGAGACTGCAGTGCTGCATTTAACCACTGCGCCACCGAGGCTCTTAATAGGGAAAATTGCATACTATGATTCAACTACTTAAATTCATCTAGAATGGCAATAAAAATTGACCAAACTATTATTATTATTATTTATTCGATTTATATCCTGCCTCTCTTCACCCATATGGGGGAACTATGATTGAAAATGCATATTTCTTTTTTACATTTAAATTTTATTTATATCTGTACAAAACATGTATATATCTTGTTCAGTTTTTCAGCTTGAACAAGCATCTTACTCCAAGGAATATGAAAGACAACAGATACAGTGTGAGTATATTTTACGAATATATAAAAAAGGATGTAATATTGTAGCAAAAAAATCATGCCATGGTTCAATTCATGGGTTTATTTTTACTCTTACTTTTGCAGATTTAGTATCATTTTGAATATTTCACATTTATGAGTTCATATTTCATATTATGGAATATTTCATATTCTTATTACTTTTTCCATAGCAGCTTTATTTCTGCCTCCCAATATTTTGGATCTATTATCACTTTAGTTATTTTCTCCCTTACCTCTCTGCATGTGATATCATAATACAAATATGAAACAGTAGAGATATTTTATCTTTTCACCAAATAGAGTTTGTCATTTTGGTATCACTGTGGTTGGGAACAGATGGTTATGTCTATGCTACGCCATAAAGTGTTTGTTTCAGTCCTAAATTCTTTATACAAAAGATATAAAAAATTTTATTTTCAGTATATACTGCAAAAATTTTGGGGGAAAAAAGTGAAATCTGCCACCTACATGACGAAATAAATAAAAGTGAGGAAGCAATTCTTAGCTTATGCAGACAAAATAATACCAATAAAGAGAACTGTAACATGTAAGTATATTGTATATTCTTATATTTATTTATATAAACCATTTTTACCCTTCTTCTTACTTTATTCTTCTCTTCACTAGAAAAATTCTCAAAATCACTAGAAAATCAATAATAAGAATTCTATAATTACACAGTGATGTCAAAATGCTACCATGTGATCAATGACATCACCACAAAATAATGCAATATATGCGCAAAATATGCTATTATGTCACAGCATATGTTGCAAATTTTATTATTTATTATTTATTTATTTATTAAATTTATACCCCGCCTCTCTTCACCCCTAACGGGGGAAATAGGTAAATCATGACATTTGTGCAATTATGTCATATTTGTTGCACTCCTTAAAATTGCTTCCAGCTTGCACCCAAAGGAGCTGAAAATATGCAGAGTAATGTAACTCAAATCATCAAAGCACTAGAACAATTTTCTTTTGAAGAATGTTTGCAATATTGGAGGCATAATCAGAACACAAGCAGTTAAAACTAAAAGGGGAAAATAGTAAACTGATAACATGTAACTTGTCATTCAAAGATACGTCACACCAGAACACAGAATAAGAGAATTGGAGGGACCTTGGAGGTCATCTATTCCAACTCCCTGCTTGAGCAGAAGACCCTATTCTATTTCAGACAAGTGGTTGCCCAGTCTCTTTCTAAAAGCCTCCTTAAAAGCAATAGCAACAGCAATAGCACTTAGACTTATATACCGCTTTACAGTGTTTACAGCCCTCTCTAAGCAGTTTAAAGAGTCAGAATATTGACCCCAACCATCTGGGTCCTCATTTTACCCACCTCAGAAGATGGAAGGCTGAGTCAACTTTGAGCCTGGTGAGATTTGAACTGCCAAATTGCAGGCAGACGGCAGTCAGCAGAAGTAGCCTGCAGTACTGCACTCTAACCACTACACCACCATGGCTCAATGGGGCACCCACATTGAAGGCAAGACATTCCATTAATTAATAGTTCTCACCGTTAAGAAAGTTCTCCTTAGTTCTAGTTTGCTTCTCTATTTGATTAGTTTCCATCCATTGCCTTGCTTTCTAGTGCTTTGAAAAATAGGTTGTCCCCCTCTTCTTTGTGGCAGTCCCTTAAAAATTTGGAACACTGCTTGTCTCCCCTAGTCTTTCTTTTCACTAGACTAGACATACCCAATTTCTGCAACCATTCTTCATATGTGTTAGACTCCAGACACTAATCATCCTTGTTGCTCTTCTCTGCACTGTTTTCATAATCTCAACATCTTTTTTATACTGTGGTGACCAAGTATAAAAAAAGATGTTGAGACATTGAAAAGAGTTCAGAGAAAATTATATTATAATTTTGTTACTTTGGACAATTCTTAAATTATGCTGACTCAACAAATAGATAATTGTTATTGTTTTAAACTTACTGATCTAGCTGGAAACCAACGTATGTTATTTTGAAAAAACATGAAGAATATTTACAGAAAGAACTTCAGAATTACCAAGAAGCAACAGAAAAAGACAAGTATGCAAAGACATATGAACATTTCATACTACATCTTAAACATCTGAATTATGTTCATTAACCAAAATAGTATAGAGTTTTGAAATCAAATTTACAAAACTCAAATGGAAACACATTGTTATTAAATTAAGAGAAATAAAATTAATAAAATATATGTACAATACTACAATGCTGAAAGACAGAATATGTAAGACTGAATCAATGAATGAGAGAATTAAAATATTGTTTTAAGGAGAAAAGGGATTTACAAATCCACATTATAGAAAAAGAACATTGAAATTATAGCCTTACATCTTTTGGCAATAGGAATACAGTCTTTTGGCAAACTATTTTCATGATGCATAATCTGCCTTTTTGGAATATGAGAGCTAAAAAGCAATATCCAGATCGCTGCTGCCTCCCCGCGCCCCATTTTTTGCCTCCGTGCACCCCATTTTCGGCTTCCACGTATCCCATTTTTTGCTCCATGCGTCCCATTTTTGGGCTGTTCCAGGCAGTGGGAATAGACGGTTGTGGCAGCGATCTCTACTGCCTGAAATGGGCCAAAAATAGGATGCGTGGAGGCTAAAAATGGGGCACACAGAAGCCAAAACTGGGATGTGTAGAGGCCTAAAATGGGCATGTAGAGGCAACACTAGGTGGCAGTGGTGGTGGGTAGTGACAGGGGTGATGGGTATTCCGGGAGGTAGATCATTGGTATTCCGGGAGGAAGATCCAACCACCAATCAGCTGCTTGTGCTAAATCAGGCTGTGCTGAACCTGACCAGGCTGTTTGCTGTGTTCTGCAAGCAGGCAAATTGCTGGGAGGCAGAGGCTGGTGGGTGGGGACCGGTAGGTGGGCAGGACTTCGGCAACAGTCGGTCTATAAGATGCACAAACATTTGCACCCACTTTCATGGGAGGGGGGGAAGTGCATATTAAAGTCCGAAAAATACAGTATATTTTCATGGGTAATTACAATTAGGATGTCACATATGGTTAATGGTGATAATATATATTAATAATAAATACAAATTGGCAGAAATATTCAGTTAATTAAATAATATAGCGTATGGTGTTAATATTGTTGCAAAATATCAGTTGAATACAGTGTATATTGTAAAATGTTATCATCTTTTGAAAGTACAATTATTCACTAGTGAAAAATTACTTTTTTCTTGTTTTAAAAGAAAAATGTACCAGGATTATATGAATCAATATCAAGAAGTTTTCAGAGAGCACCAAGCAAAATATTTAGAAACTGCAATTGCCCAAGAATATTATCATGAAAAAAAAGAATATGAAGAAATTCAAGCTCGAGTTCAACAACATTACAAATTATTTAAGCAGAAAGAAGCTGAACTGATAGATCTTCACAGTAAAATATGTTTTTAATAATTTTAATTTCATTTATGCAGTCTTTAGACAATGAGTTAAAATAAGTATAAAAGTTAAATTATTGTTTCAGAATATTTTCCCTTTATGGACATATTCAAAATTGTATTTATTTATTTTATTTATTTATTTTATTCAAATTTGTAGCCCGCCCAATCCCACAGGACTCAGGGCGGCTCATAACAATAAAATTACTAAAGTCACTAAAATCATTGGGTCATGCTAACCCAGCCCGCTGGAAGAGCCAGCTCTTCAAAGCTCGGCGGAAGAAATATTCCCCTGAAATTAGAAGCTCTTGATAAAAATTGCATTATCCTGAAATCTGTCATATTATACTTAATGTGTTTATTTGCTTTTTTAAAAAAATACTGTACTTCTTATTTGGATTAATATTGTATTTCATACATGGATTAATTAATTTCTCATATGCTCTATTTCTATTCATTCAGTTCATAAACATTTTCTTTTAGAACTGCGATTTGGGTTTCTAATGCTTCATTTTTTTCTTATGTAAGTATGCATAAATGTATCTATGCACATCTCCCAAAACTAATATGCCAAAAAAGGAAAGAGGATATCTATAAACTGGACAAGATTGGTATGAAATAGAAGTGTTCTGAGATCATAAAATCTAGGTTTAATTTCAGTTGGAAGGCATTAGCAAAATTCTGTTCTCTTTCTTTGCTGTTTAATAAGATGCAGAACAGTTATGAGATTAATTGATTTCCATCTTTTTTCCAGATACTGGTCCTTTCCAATCACTTTCTTCATGGGCAACACATATGTATCCATTCAACTCCCCCCCCCCCATTGATTCTATCACGATAGTTGCAAGCTGTCAAGTCAATTGAAAAGCACATGTAACAATCATGTATTTTGTCATTTAAGAAGCTAACTAATTGAATGATGACAAAGAATTGTGGACAATGCTCTTATATTCAGAATATGTATTTGTAATCAAGATATAGGGAAATAGGAAACGCTAGTTTAAATTTGGTTTAAATTGACTCTACTTAGTTAAATAAAATATATATTATTTTTAGAACTATTAAATGTAAATTGTTATCCTTCCATACAACATAGTGCATCCTAAAATTTGGGGATAGAATGTAAGGCAAATTTGCCTATCTCTTAGAGTCTATGTCTAAAAATCACTCTTCTTTTTCTCTCCCCCATATGTCTGTCTAGTTTTGCTTCAAAAGCTCCCCCTGTCCAGTGAACCAATTTGGAGATTTGACGAGGAATTACACAAAAGCAGAATAATTTGCTTTATTTCTGGATATCATTCTAAAAAAAAAAACATTCATGTTAACATCATTACCTTGGTCCCAGATTTATAGAAGCTAGCAGAGCTTCATCTTTTCAAATATTTTATGTAATGTTTTCTAAACTTTTGATCATTTAATATACAAATTATGCCATTGCCACTAGACTGCACTGTAACCTAATTCTCAATTTAATTTGAAATACTGCAACCAAATGTTAGAAGTCAACTTCACTTGATTAAAATGCTATATGAAATTAACATGATATGTTTCATGTTAGTTACAAGTTAACAAATTTTAAATATAGATTCAAATGTTTCTTATATTGTATACTTTTGGGAGATTAATAAGAAATGATTAATCAACAGGTTAATCACAAACTGGGTAAATCTGAATGGAGAATAAAATTATTCAAATTATGGAGAATCAATTCATTGATTTCAGGTATTTAAATGAAAATGAGCTCTTCATAACTATGAGCAGAATTGTGGTCCCTTTTAGCTTTTTATTTGAATGTTAAATTGTATGTTCAATTGATTCCTTAACATATGAAAGTGCTTCTCTGCGGCAGAACACAAAGGAAACTCTTACTCATGCAGCAATTCTCAAACAGCAATCAGCTGAACTTGTCAAAACTGCAAAAGAGCTAGAAAAGAAAATGAAGTACTTCAAAGAAGTAAGTGCTTATGTTGCTGTCTACGTGAACATGTCATTGCATCAGATCACAGTGGTAAAGTATTATTAAAGATGGAAGTGTATGAAGTATTTCTGAAAGTGAGAATCTAACCTAAGTAGTGATTAATGAATAACTATATTTCTAACTGTAACAGAAAGGAAATTTATTTATAAGAAATGCATTATAGGGATAAGTGAAGCCTAACATCTAGTTAAGTACATTCTGCCAGGAGAATGTCAAAGACTACAGTATGTGGTTTGTGCATATATGCATGGAAAGTTAGACAGAAATAAGTGACTTCAGATTAGCTGGGTGACTCACCCCACAGGGTTGTTTTTTAAGGAAAATAGGAGGAAGATTAAGTATGTTTGCTATCTTGAGTTATTTGTAAACATAGTAAAAATGGGATAAAAATAAACAAAACATTTGCACAAAATAAATGCATTTTGTCTTTTAGCATCTAGGCAATGTTACAGAAGATCAAAAGTATACTGATCCGATGGAAGATGATTCTAATGTGATAGAAGAAAAAGCAAAAAATCGAGGAAGAAACAAGGACTTAGATGAAAGGTGGCATTTTAAAATCAAAAATATCACATTAAAACATGAGTTATAAAGAGGTTACTGAATGCTGAAATCTTTCTTGTCCAGAAACTTTCCCCCTTACAAGTTCACAAGAATATTATACTTCGTAAGAGTATAAAGCAGATTGTATCTGCTTTACTTATCATTTTGCACAGAGATTTAAATACATGTTTAAATACTGATTTTTCAATATAATTTATTTATTTATTTATTTCAGCTCGTTCAAAGACAGTCAACCTTTATTGAACAAGAAAGAACAAATGTATAAACCATTTAATCTAACTAGCATTTTTCAGAAATTAGTTCAAAGTGTGCCAACTGTGAAATCACAATTTCAGATCACCGACAAAGGTAACAAAATATTAAGAAATTTAGCGGTGAGATTTTTGAAGTGAATAAAATTAAATGTGCTACTGATGTTCATAATCAGCTGTACTTCATTTTATAATCTGTATATGAATGGTCAGCTGTCTGCAAACAGTTTTGTAGAAGAATTGTGTTAAGTCTAGTTAGGAAACAACCTTAAAATAATATCAAATATGAAAAAAAATATAGAAGGAAACAAAACTTTTTGCCAAAAAAACATTGATACAGTATTATTAGTATCGGACTTGCAGTATAGTTTTATTGATGTCTAACAGCAGCATGAGAACAAGACACAGCAGCATGAGAACAAGTATACAATTGAGCTCAAAATTTCCATTGCTAAGTAAGGCAGTTGTACAGTGAATTTTGTCCCATTTTTACAAACTTTTTACCACAGTTGTTAAGTAAATCACTGCAGTTGTAAGTAAATCATGCAGTCATTGTGAAATCTGGCTTCTCCCATTGTCTTCACTTGTCAGAAGCCAGATGTGAAAGTTTCAAGATTTCTGATCCCAGACAGTGCAACTGTCATAAATACATGCCAGTTGCCAAGTGCCCAAATTTTGATCACATGATAATGAGGATGCTGCAATGTGAAAACTTGTTATAAGTCACTTTTTCCAGTGCCATTGTAACTCTGAACAGTTACTAAATGAATGGTTGTAAGTCAAGGACTACTTTTACTGTCTCTGGGACTCAGGTGGTGTACAAAGTAAATACATACATACAAACATAGATAGAATATTAGATATTCCATCTATGGATAGTGCTGGTAGTGAAAGGAAAGCCCGATGCTGTAAAGATCTATACTCCATAGGAACCTGGAATGTAAGCTCCATGAATCAAGGCAAGCTGGATGTGATCAAACAAGAGATGACAAGACTGAACATCGACATCTTAGGAATCAGCAAACTACCCAGGAATGGGTGAATTTAATTCAGATGACCATCAGGTATACCACTGTGGGCAAGAATCCCTCAGAAGAAATGGAGTAGCCTTTATAGTCAATCAAGATCCTAAGAAAGATTAATTAAACTGTTCTGTGTGTATATGGTAACTGCTGTGTGGAGTAACTATTGTAATAGTAACTGGTTAATAATATAATGGCTGGATTGGCAATATGAGTGTTGACAATGGTTCTTTTCAAAAGGAAAAGATACAGATGCTACATTAATATATTGGGTTTGCAGTCTATTTTGCAATAAGCTACTATCCCATAATAAAAAAGAGTTAGTGCTTGAGTATTCGCTTCACGATGTCTTTGTACTGCTGTCACCTAGTAATTAATACTTCCTAAGATGTAGTAAATCAACAACAAAGACTATTATGGGAAAAGACTACATGATGGACCTCCTGAGGTGCTGATAGGCAAAGAAGTTAATTGTTTGGCAGCCTTAATAAATGAGATCACAGTTGTTGTTTTTTAAAAATGTATGTGGATTCTTTCAGGTGGAAACAGAATGAACTTTTACTATATACTTTGGTTAATTTTTCAGCATTCCCAAACCATTTTAAGCTAATAATTAAGTACTAAGATCTTTGAATATTGTGTGGTCTGACTCTGCCAGAAAAATCAATGTATGTAATTCACAACCCCAACCTTATCCTGTTTATTAGATAATTTGCCATGAAAGTTTGCTCACAGTTATTGCTTTTTTCACAACTGTCCTATTTTAATTTGTTGAGGTCATACTGAAGTCTTAAAACGTATTAATATTCTTTTTCATTTAATATGGAAAGGGGATTAATACAATGCTAGATCTGTATCTGATCAGTTAATTCTGCCTGCTACAGATAACTAGAAATTGTACAACATGGATTATTATTATATACTTTCAAGAAATAGACTTATTGTCCATTAATCCTGTCCCAAAGTATAACATGTGGCCTTCTTTATAGTTGATGGACTGACCTAGGTTTCAAGTCTGTATTCCCTTCAACAAAAACAGGAAAAATGTGAAAGCAACAGCTATATTATTGCAAAGTGGGCACTGGACAGCACATAAGTAACTGAGACAAAGGCTGAAGTAATAATAGCCATAAATAGCATTCTGTCTGAAGCTGGGCAAAATCTCACCTGGCACCACAGTTTCCACTATTGGAGGCAGGAACTATGGGATAAGGAGGACCACAAGTAACGGAGTTGCTGTTGCTCCCGGATGACTATATCTAGGGTCAATGTAAGAGATGGAATCCAGCCATATGGTTTATATCAAAAGCAGTAGCTCTCACTTGCTAGGATTTATTTTATTTATTTATTATTTTATTCATTTGATTTATACCTTGCCTCACTTCCCCGATCAAGGGGAACTCGAGGCGGCTAACAACAATTTAAAATTATAATATTTGCAATAAAAACATTCAGACAACACTCACACTTCCGGGGGGGGGGGCATCTCAATTCCAGGCCTTCTGCCACTTTACGGCTTTACAGAAGGCCAGCAAGGTGGGGATGGTCCTGATCTCTGCCAGGAGCTGATTCCAGAGGGTTGGCACTGCCACAGAGAAGGCTTTAGCATGGGGGCCCAACAGCCAACATTGTTTGGCTGTCGGGACCCGTAGCAGGCCAACACTGTGCAACCTAACTGGGCGCTGGGAGGTATGAGGTAGCAGAAGGCGGTCTCAAAAGTGCCCCACTCCTAAGCCATGTAGGGCTTTAAAAGTTGTTACTAGCACCTTGAATTACACCCGGAAGACCACTGGAAGCCAATGCAGCTTGCAGAGGATAGGTGTTATACAGGTGCACTGGGGTACACCCTCAATCACTCGTGCGGCCACATTTTGAACCAGTTCAAGTCTCCGACTGCTCTTCAAGGGCAGCCCCATGTAGAGAGCATTACAGTAGTCCAATTGTGAGGTGACAAGGGCATGAGCAACCGTAAGAAGAGCCTCCCGGTCCAGGAAGGGGCGCAACTGGTGCAGCAGGCGAACCTGCGCATAGGCATCCTTGGCCACAGCTGAAAGATGGTCATCTAATTGTAGCAGCCATAAGCCATTGTCTTAAGTCAGCTATGTGAAAATATAGCTAGTAAAATTCCAGGAGTCTCTAAACTCCTTTTGATGCTCCTTCTCTCAGTGCACCCATAAAAACAATAACTTTGATGTTCCTTCATTTCCATCTTGGTGATTGTAAAATCCTGCCCCCTCTTCTAGAGTAAGGGTTCATTGAGAGGGTTTTGTATAGAAGCCTTGGGCCCTCGAAGGTTGATTATTCCTTCTTTAAAAGGCAAATGAAGAAGAAGAAGATGAAACGGAAAAAAGGCTCAGGTTTAATTCAAGATTCTTAAACCTTTGTTTTTCATTCAGATACTTTTGTATCAAAGTGATAAAGCAGAAGTGTGTGAAGAAAATACTGTTGGGTAACATTCCATGTTTTGCAACTCTTTAAGAGTCACACTCCAGACTTTGAGATATGCTATCTTAAACTACCTTTAAAGCATAATTAAAAAGGAGAAGAAAGTCTTAAAATACGTGAGAATGATAGTCTGCTACTGAAAATTGGGGAGAAATACTGCATTACTACATTTGATAGAACTATCAGTAAAGCCACCATAAATTAGCAATACAAGGACTCCTGGGATACACTGATTGGCAACAATTCTCCCGTATTCCACAGAAGAGTTTTCCCTAACATCTACTTAGAGTGGCCAGAGGTTGAATCTTTTATTATTATTTTTCTTAAATTAGTTCTTTAACTTCTCAACTACTTGTAAATCGCTGCAGGTTTTGGGCTACAGGTAACACACCTATAACAACTACGGACTGAAGCAAAGAATTAAACAGGCCTGTCAAACTGGCGGCCTGTGGGCTGGATGGCAAAAAATGTCAGGATACGTCACAATACATCATGTGATGTGATCAAGTTTGGCACCCATGAATTAAGAGTATTCTGAATCTCTGTGCTGCATCTAGTAGTTCCTAAAATTTTTGCAGTCCAAATCTGCAGCCCTTCTTGTTATGGCTGCCATTTCATATTGTTTCCGTTTCCTTTACTATCAAACTGCAGCCAATTTAAAAACAAAATTATCAAAAATTTGATGAAAAGCCACACACATCTTCATTCAGTGAGCTACATGTGTCTTCATTTCTTAATAGTCTATATTGTTGAACCTCTTTTGTAAAAACTTCAGACATTCAACCCTTGTTCAGACGTTCAACCCTAACCCTAACCCTTGAGACCTATAGGCAGATTTGGACTTAAACTTTTTGAATCTTTCCCAAGTTGATTTGAACAAGTGATTGGTTTTAACTGTAAGAAGTATAGCTATATATAAGATGCTGATGATAAATAAACCCATTATCTTAATATTTATTATGTTAGTCTCAGCAGTGTTTCAGATATTTGACCATTCCATTTTTTTTTCTGTAGAAAGGTTTAAAACTGACATCTGGTTTTTGGAAGACATTTTGCCATTGGACTGTTAATGAATATTAAAATAATGCTTGGAAAGCATTAGTTTTGCTGGATGATAAAGCATTTATCTGCACTGAAATAGGGGAGGTAGTTATTAACATTGTAATTTGTTCCTTATGTCACATGAATGTCTATGTCAGTTGTAATTTAACTCAAGTGTGTGTTTGTGTGTGTGTATTATTCATTTAATATTCTTTGTTGTGAGAGATGCTTCCAGCCTTTTTTCAAGGTGACAAACCAATCAAAAATTAGTAAAGGCTTTATGTTGTGAGCAACAGCATTTCAAACTCTAATACTTATTTTGTTTCAATAAGAGCCAGTAGATCTTTACAAATTAATACTGGTTTTAAAATCAATATTTATTCTGAAGTGCAATAGATAAATCTTTCCTCTCTTGACTTTGGGAGGGGGAATGGAGAGAGAAATAAAAGGGTGATCTAAGGATAAGCAAGCTTTGGGCTGCAGAGTTCCTCACTTGCTTTGTCACATCTGGCCAAGTTCTCAAATATTATTCAAACAGATATGTTATAAAATGCAACATTCAGGAGTTCAGCAGATTGCTAGCATCTGAGTGCTAAAGTTGGCGATAATTACACAGCCATTCAATATTAACATTCTTTATTTCAGCTTTCAAACATCAGTTTCTCATGTCAGACATGGTCCCAAGCAATGATTTAGTCCTTTTCCTTTACTACACCCAAGTATGTACAAGATTCCTAAGAGTCAGGCTGTTATTTAGTAGTCATTTAAAAGTACTTTTGTGAACTTTTGTCTTGATATTGCAGACTATGAGACATGTGCATAGTACAACCTGTACTTTCCTGAAGAAACCCTTGTGTATTCCCCAGTTCCCCATAGCGTTCTCCTTATTGTCATTAGCAAGCACCTTTTGTGTAAACGTTTTAACCTAACCCAATTCACTTCATGTTTAGTAATTTATGTCTGATTTCTGAGCCAAACTCTCAGGGCCACCTGTTTGGCATGCTGACCACTCTGATTTGGCGGTGGAGAAGGCTTTACATTTCTTCAGAAAATACTTGTTTTGAAATCCGAAGTATACTTTATATTGGGAAATAAATAAAATACTCAAGCCATTTTTCTCTTTGCACCTTATTGCTTGCAGATAGTGCTTAAAATCTGTTTCTAGCCTATACTCACTCTATCTTCAGAACTCACCATTTTGCATGCCATATCAGTCCAGACTGGACAATCATACCCTGATTCTTAGATATTTTCTAAAATTCTAAAATACTTGGGAATAGCAACAATTCCTTCCTTCCTTCCTTCCTTCCTTCCTTCCTTCCTTCCTTCCTTCCTTCCTTCTTTCCTTCCTTCCCCCTTCTTTCTTCTCTCTCTCTCTCTTTCTCTTTCTTTCCCCCCTCCCCACTTCCTTTCCCCTCTCAATCTTTGCTTTTCTCAATTTTATATACATTTCCTAACTAACAGCTTACAGAAGAATGTACATGGTGGTTTTCTCCTTCCCTTTGCACCAAATCTGCTCTAAAGAAGCAGAAAAACCCTTTAAGGTGATTTGGCTGAATGTATGGGAAAAAGAAAATTAGCAAAAATGGCATTCCCTTGCAAAATCACCAATGGTCTCTTCGTCTGTTTGGCAAAAGACTATGCTACATCCAAGCAACTATTCTGGCTGTTCTTTAGTAACTCATATACATATACTCTGGTGAATTGAGATGCCAGTGCTCTTACATAGGACTAATTTCCCTTGGAAAGACACCACTAATGATGTTTCTGCTTACTCAAATATACAAACTGTCTTAAGAGAATGATTTCCAACAACAATACAAATTAATTTTTTGTTGTCCAGATTCCCATTTTTTACCAGATTTCTGGGGAATCCATAGCATAATTACAGTTTTTAACAAAGGAAATGGTTCTTCTAATTTCTCTTCCCCTCTCATCCCCTAGACCTCCTTCATGCCATAGCCGAGATCACTCCTGGCAGACTAGAATAGAAGTGGCTGCCTATAGCTGCATATTTACTGCATACATTCCCCAGAAATCTATTGGGTCATTTAAAAAATGGAAATAGAAGCAGTTTGATTCTTTAGCCCACATGGCTTAAAAAATGTAGTCATATCCATGATGATGATTATGTAGGGTTGTCTCTTTCAGACCTGTTGGTAAGCACCTGACTCCTCAAAAGTTGCTCATCGGATTTCTGGGGGGCAGTTCTGGTGATACTGGAAGCAGAAGCCGTGACCTCCGGTCCAGGGACCCAGAAGAGGGTCCAAGCCTATCTATAGGATAGGCGAAGCGGAGGAGCATGGGAGGAAAGGTAGAGGGGATATGAAAATCCCCTCTCTGCCTCCTGGGTGCTCTTAGCTAAGACTGGACAAGATGTCCTCCAAGGTGGTGGTCACTTAGCCAGAACCCCCCGGGCAAGCAAGTGCTGGAGGAGAAGCCTGAAAGAAATCCAATCAGAGCTAGGATGGGCGAGACAAGATGGGGGGAAAAAAGACAACCCAGACTTTAATTTGACCTGAAAAGGACCAGTGGCTGCATTTATTGGGCTAAGCGGCAAAACAACAGGGAGGCAACCCAATAAAAACAACAGGGTGCCATTCCAAAGGACTGCCCACCCCAGGGCCTGAGGAGAGCGGTGGAGAGATACGACTGTGAAATACTTCAATTGGAACTGGAGCGTTGACTTTTTTCTTTTTGAACATGGATATTAACAAGGAACTTGGTGTGGTGTGAAGGGAATGCAGAGACACTCTGGATAAAGTGGAGGAAATTAAAAAAATTGTAAATGAAATGAGAACCATGATGTTAAATATGCTAAAACAAATGGAGGAAATGGAAACGGACTATGAGCAAGCTGATCAATTGACGATGAAGGAGGGAGTGGAGGAAAGGACCGAGACCAAAGAAGAGGGAGATACGATGAGAAAGATGGCAGTAAAGAGGCGTACTGAAATAAAAGACATTCAGATATATTTTTTGAGGAACAAAAAAGAAGTGGTCCCCGAGACTCCCAAGTACCAAAAAGAATTGAGAGAGTACCAGATTGGTTTGAAGGAGAGGAAAGCAAGTGCCAAGAGAGAGAGGAAAATGTTAGTGAGGATAGATAAAAGGAAGAAAGATAGGAACGACAGAGTAAAAAAGGAAGACAGGGGGGCAAGAAAAATGGAATGGACGTCTTGAGGAGAAGGAGGGATGAGGGGTAGAAAGAAAGATAATTGATTATGAATATGTGATATGGTACATTTTATATGTTTTTAATTTACAAATAATTAATGTTTCCTCTTTTTATATAAAATATATGCTTTTAAAACTACTAATTGATGAAATAGTTATTTAAGAAGCAGGAACAGTTTTAAATGGAAATTTTGATATTAGGTA
>JANHGC010002572.1:55819-66008 GCA_027560395.1 Boaedon fuliginosus | reverse complement strand
GAAAGCTCTGAGAACTGGAAAAAATGTAATGTTATCATATTTTAGATTATTAAGGACCATTATTGCTTATCTGTAATAAGCAAAAAGACTCATTTAATGAAACAGGATAAAACTCTATTAATGAAAGATTTGGTGGGACAGGTTTACTTCATAGATACAAGAACTAAAGATATGGCTACTTTGGTTTAAAAATGATTCCCAAGTGATGTACAACACATTACTGATATAAATGGGTGATATTTAATTTTATGTGCTAAAATAGCAGCGACCATAATAGCAATGGTTAATATTTATAGATCTAATTTAGATTCACCTATTACATTTTATCAGTGTTATCACAAATTGAATGAATGTATTTATTATAAAATGGTAATAGGATAGTCTTTAATAAAATATTGGATCCTGAGCTGGATAGAAATACATCAACACCAAAATAAAATCATTAGGGTGGGAAACATTTAAGACTTATATAGAAAAAAATGAATCTGATAGACTTTAGTGTTCAATATATCCAACTTAAGTTGGATTCCAACTTAAAAACTATGCATTCTATTCAAGAATGCACTAAAATATTTTAGCCTAGATTATTTTGTAATATCTTTCTTTCTTTCTTTCTTTCTTTCTTTCTTTCTTTCTTTCTTTCTTTCTTTCTTTCTTTCTTTCCATCCATATATATATCATCACATACATACTTACATACATACATACATACATACATACATACATACATACATACATACACATACATACATACATACATACATACATACAAGACAACTGTGGGTTTGTATGTGCCCTATACAAAGTTTCAGTTCTGCACCAATCTGCCCCAAATTTCACACATGCCTCCCTTACTTGTGAAATCAGCACTGGGAGGGGGTCTCCAAATTTGTTGCCCCTATTTTGGCTAAAAAAGGGGGCAAAGGGGACCCCCCCCCACCAAAAAAAAATGGAGAAAACTGGACCAAAGACAGTACTGTGCATGTGCTAAACTCAAGAACAGCTCCTTTTTTCAAACACCTTTTTCAAACTGTTGCTGCTTTTCTCTGCAGAGAGAAGTGGCGTTTTTTTTGTGAAGAGAGTAGTGACATATTTTTCTCTATAGACAGAAGTGCTGGCTTTCTGTGAATACAGACCCATGCCCGCAGGTTAGACAACTATAAGGGACTTATTAACTCACCGACAGGATAGGCCTTTATAAGTAACTACCTGATTACCCGGCTTTGCCCGGGAATGATTGTATGTGTGAGTGGTCATGTTCTTTCCCCTCCTCATCCTGTTACTCCTTGTGTTGTTCACCCATCCCCACAGCCATATAATTTTGCTGGACTGCTTTCTTTTCTGCCACTCATGGGTGCTTACATGGATTTTTTTTTTCTTTAATTCCTTCTCTCAGCCCTAGCAGAATCCCTGCAGCGGGCCTGTTGGGGATCCCTCGACCCAGGACAGAGAGTTTGAAGGGCCACTCCGAAAAGTTCAAAGGCGGGGGAAGAGACGCCTCTCTCCAGACCCCCCTATGCACAGGTCCCGAAAAACTGTACACGTCTACCAACAGGATTTTTAGTGACACAGTGTAGCTTTTTCCTTCCCCCCCTTCCCACTTTTCCCCATTTGACCCCCATGTCAGAACCTCAGCACCTGCTTCCCCGTGGCGAATCTGGTGCTTAACCAGAGGCCTCCAAGCAGCCTTAACTCCGAAGCCAGCAGATATGCTCGGAGGATCAGTCTCTCTGTGAGTCAGGCAGGGTGGGATTCCATGGGCCTGGGGGTCTGTTGAAGAGGGGAAGAACAGAACAGTTGGATCATGGTTCGGAGAGGGATGTGGCGGGGGTGACTTCCCCAAAACAAAGTTGTTCCACTTTCCCCTTTGGGGATACATGTTGCATCTGTCACTTTTTGAGGGGAGGGGAGGGGGCGCAAGAAGGCCACCAGTCTTCAGAGGAAGAAGAGAGACATGGAAAGGACACCATTTTTGGATAGAAGTCGAAATGTTTTTGCCAAAGAAGGACCTGCCTGCTCCTTACTTGTGCCCCCCCAAAGTTGACCTCAAGATCTTTCCCTATGATTGTCTGAAACCCCGTCTCCCATCTGCTTTTCAAAGCAACACAAGGGCCACGGCTGCCAACGCTTCTCTCTCTCCCTTGTACATAGGATCCAGGGAGCCAGGTTGGTTTTGATACCAGGGAAAGCCAGAGAGTAAGACCAAAGATGAAGCTGTCCTGTTGGTGAGTTTATAAGTCCCTCATAGTTGTATAACTTGCGGGCGTGCATCTATGTTCACAAAAAGCCACCACTTCTCTCTGCAGAGAAAAGCGGCAACAGTTTGAAAAAGGCATTGGAAAAAGGGGGCTGTCCTTGAGATTAGCACATGCACAGTATTGTTTTTGGTCCGGTTTTCACTGTTTTTTTTGGGGGGGTCCCCTTTACCCCCCTTTTTAGGTGAAAAAGAGGGCAAAGAATTTGGGGATACCCCCCCCCCCCACCAGTGCTGATTTCACAAGTCTACGGGAGGCATGTGTGAAATTTGGGGAAGATTGGTGCAGTACTGAAACTTTGAATAGGGCACATACAAACCCACAGCTCTCTTTTATATATATAGATGTAAATTCACACATTTATATGAACAGAAACACAACTTTTATTTGGCCCACTATTTGAGGAAGAGATCAAATCAATAATTTTGAAATTTGAAAGTAGTAGAATAGCAGGATTAGATGGATTCTCTATAGCAGTGGCTACCGCCCCCTAGTGAGTGTTGGAACACTCTAAGGGGGTGTTGAAAGCTCCACATGGAATTAGGGGGCACCAGGAACCAATTGTTGGATGGCAGAGGATTCAGCTGCCTCCCATGCTCCACCTGCGCAATGAGCCAAGGGAGGGGAAGGACCTCTCACTGAGAGCTTCCCATGCAGTTGTTAGTGATACATGGGTCAGAGCAGTGTCAATGTGGCATATATTCCTGTCCTCTATGTCCTCACCATTAATCAGGGCTGGCCCTATCCCCAGCCCTAGGCAAGGGGTGGGGCATTCCAGGGGTAGGGCTTCGGCAGCTCACTTCTCCTGCCCTGGGGGCGGGGCTTGGGCAGCTTGCCCCCCCCACCCTGCAGATGGGGCTTCACAGGGGGGCATTAAGCATTTATTTTTTTCTAAAAGGGGGCAGTGAACCAACAAAGTTTGAGAAGCACTGCTCTATAGAATGGTATAATCTCTGGATGTGAAAACTTTGTTGATTTTATGATGAGATGCTTCATAAAAGAATATTATCAGAAGTATTTAATCAGGCTTATATTACAATAATACCAAAATCAGGTAAATTTCATACTTAATATGCTAATTGACATCCAATCTCATTGATTAATGTTGAAACAAAGATCTTAACAAAAGTACTAGCAAACATACTACAGCAAGTGTTGCCATTCATTCTTAAGAATGATCAAGCAGGGTTTATAAAAACTGGGCAAACAATAAGCAGCCATTATTTAGAGGAACTAGACAAGCATGTCCACTTTCACCCTTACTTGTTGATATTTGGGTGGAACACTTGGCTTTTGATTATAGACAATATGGGGAAATTGATGGATTAATATATAATTCAACATAAAATAGTTTTATTTGCAGATGATATTCTTTTGTTTATAGCTAAACCTCACATTAGTATCCCTGCTAATGCAAATGATAGATACCTTTAATAAAATAGCAAGATTTTATCAACTGGTCCAAATCCAAATTGACGCCAAAAACTGTTGGTGAAAATTTGGCTAGCCATCCATTTAAGGAATAGCAATTCCAAATTATTACTGAATCCATTAAATATTTAGTTATGTGTATATCAGAAGATATAACTCAGTTACAACATGTAATATAAATAAAATATATAAAGAGGTATATTTTTCTATGTAATGAATGTATTTATTTAAAATATTTATATAGTCACTCATTTTTCAATTAACTCCATTTATTACTATTTCTCCTATAACTATCATGTTTTTTTAATCTACTGTATTTTGTATGTGTCCCATCTCTCTCTCCTTGTAAAATATTTCCCATAGATAATTATATAGTGTTCACTGTAACAACATATCATACTTTATATTTTTATGTTGTATTTTTTCAGTTATCTTAAAGCATTTGCCATCTCCTTTTTTAATTTTGTATTTTGTATGTTTTGTTTTTTTCTCCATTATTATTTTAAAAAGCTATAAACATTTACTTAAAAAGTGGGAAATTGACTATTTTAGTATTGCTATCAGGAAGATTTACAAACAAAAGGTACTACACAAGAAAGAAAGCAAAAAGTATCCATACTTAACTTGAAAGGCAGACCAACAAAATTCAGTGAGGCTTACTGGTTAATCAGCAAGCTTTAAGTCATGGAACTATTCGAGTTGTGGAACACAAATATCAAATCTGGCGGAAATATTTTTGAGAGAACATTCAATAACTACTAAGGGATTTTTAAAGCTTTGTATAGCATTTTTAAGTTGTACTATACTTCTATAATCTTTTGTTCCAATCCCTTCACCCTCAGAATCAGCTATTTTCCTGATTCTCTCAGAAACAACCTGGTATAGATTAGAACAGACTGAAATAACAGGAAACTTTGATTACCTGGATTATTCTGAACGCAAGAAACTGTTTTATGTTGTATCAAAGGGATAGGCATAGATTTAGCAGCCAAAGGTGTCTACTCATATTCAAGAAAAATTCGCTCACAAAATATTATACAAAAGAAACTGTGTAGTTCTATGACACTCCACATCCTCCCAAAATAAAATTAAAGGTTGAATTTGAAGCAAAGATAAATGCACAGTTTGCCCATAATGATGAAATGTTTATATCCATCTATTAACCATCTAGCTAGATAGCTAGATAGATAGCTATTATTTATCTCTCTGTCTATCTTAGAGCTTTATAAAATGAAACATTTTATTAGAAATAATCAAATAATCAATAAATTAATCAATTAATCAATAGTTTGACTTTTTAAAAATCACAAACCAGATTTTCCATAGGAAAGATAAACTTGCTTAATTTTGTATAATTCCTAAAAGCAGGGTTTTGACAAATCTCTTTCATTTATTTGTCCATATTTATTTTGGACTGATATTTGCTTGGTTAGAATAACTGTGGGAAATCCTGATTTACGTGGGAAGAATTGGAGTGAATTCTGACATAATCCTTCTTTGGCTGCAACTGCCATCAGACTAGCCTATCAAAGCAGGCTTTCTTTTCCACTTGGATAAATCACCAGCCTTCTTGTTCAGATAGAGTTGAAGCAACATATGACAAGGTTCCAGTTTAACCAATGCAAGCATGATGGATTCTGCATGCAAAATAGGATTATTGTTAGGATTTAATCTGAGTTCACTGTTTTACTTTGTTTATACAAGGCAACAGAGATTTAGTGTGGAAGACATGCCCTTGGTGTTTACTGAGTAGGCCCTGGCTGAATTCTCAAAATGTCCTTCCTCAAGATTGCTCATTCCATCCCTTCAGTGTAGATTTGCAAGAACCCCACTATGTTTTTTTTTTTTTCATTTTACCTTTCCTCAGTAGAATTATAATTATTTTCATAGTCTCTTTGAAATATATGGCTTAATTGAACTTTATTTATAATTCTAGTAAATATCTATTGAGTACCCATCTAAATTTATACATTCAGACATGCTTTTGTCACATATAGAGTATTTATTATAGAGAATCTAGAATGATGTAGTTTGAAAAGAGGTTATAAAAGTTGTAAGACAACAAATCGAAGGTAGCTTCAAGATTTAAGGCATTTTTATTGATATTCTCCTCCCCAAATCTCTCATTTAAAAAAAAAAAACAGACTTTGTTCCTACTTGTTCAGAGGGAGGGGCTATGAAAAAGTTGCTGTGTGAATCCCTGGCTCTTGTTTTTCATGGAAACAAAAGCATCAGTATTACAGGGAGTACTCAGTGGACAATTGCATTTTGTCTGCAGCATCCAAACCATTTTCTCAGAGCAAAGCATCCTTATGAACAGAATCAGCATCTCTACTAACAAGGAGGTCTCTGGGTGCCCTTTCAAAAAAGAAAAGTGGCTAGTGGAGACTTCTCATCCTCCAGAGTTTTTATGCAGAGTGGCTTTAAATCAGTCTTGACTTCTGGAAGTTGCCTGAACAAGTCATTGCACTTTTCTTGGCAAGATTTCTCAAAAGTAGATCACCATTTCATCCTTTGTAGGGATAAGAGAGAACGTCAACAATAAATTGTGTGACTACACTGTCCCCAATAAGTCTCTAGGTGGCAGCACCTATCTGTGCTGTACCTGTGGCACCTGTAGGGGGAGATGTGGTCTCCTACCTATAAAAGGAGCATGTGTGCTCCTCCATTTTAGTTTCTGTGATTTGTACCTAACAGTAAGCATGTAGTCTCTGCTGAGACCCCTTTTTACCTATCCTTTTTACCTTTTATTAATAAACTACTTATTTTGGAACATGTTGGTGTTGTATAGCTGATCCAAAGATTCTCAATTACAAGCATTGAAGAATGACTGGCTCAAGATTATTCAACTGGCTTTGTGCTTAAATTGGGATTAGAACTCACATCTATAGTCTTAACCATGACACCAAGCTATTAGCCTAAAGTGTATATACATTATATCTCCATCCATCCATCCATCCATCCATTCATCCATCCATCCATCATCTATCATCTATCATCTATCATCTATTATCTATCTATTACTTACCTACTGACCTACCTACCTACCTACCTATCTATCATTTAGCTAGCTACTTAGCTAGCTATCATTTCTAGCTAACTATCTACCTATCTAGCTAGCTATAATCTTTAACATTAGGAAGTAATAATTAGAGCAATTTATTAATCTATGCTTGCATCTGTAGGGAAGCATATCATCCTAACCTAGCTGGCAAATGCTTTCCTCAGTATCTCTCTGAATTTTCTTCTATTGGAAAAGAAGCTCAGAATTGATATCACGCTAGTTCACAGATCACAATCATTTCCACTATAAAACATAAAAAAAAATACAGGTTATCATGGGACATTCACAAACCAAACAAAATAGATTTAAAAATCTACACAATAACCTGAGATATTCACTATTAAATATTGGGCTTTGTGAAATTGAGAGACATTGGATGAACTTGCTTGATGGTCTTTTCTGCCATTTCTAACCCTCTTTAACAATTGTTTATAAGTCGCTTCAATAGTGAGAAGGATGATATAAAATAATGAATGAACGAACAAACGAACGAACGAACGAATGAATGAATGAATGAATGAAATGAAATGAAATAAAACTTCACAACTGCTTTGTGACCATATTTTCAAACTGAGTTGGCTAGAGGCCAATCAAAAGGAATTCTTGTTGCTCCCAGGCCAGTCATGCTTACACCCTAGAGAAACTTTAATATATTCTTTTGTCAAAGAATGTGTTTTTCCTTCCTATCCCTTTGGCTTCTCATTCCTCTTCCTCAAACTGTGGGCAGTTTCTTATGCTGAATTTGTAAATCCTTTCCTGTTGTCTTTTGTTAGCCTATCCCAGCACAATTTTTGCTTGCCTCCTCTGGTGTGATGTTTCCGACTTGTGGCCAAATGGGGAACACAATGAGGTAGGATTGATTGTGGAGGACATACAAACTGCCAGCATTTATCAGCCTTCTCATCAAGGTATGGAGGAGAGGCAGCTGGTGTGATGAACCCTGACAGGATCTTGACAGTTTCACAGGGGGGGCAGGAATAGGCATATGTCTTCAATGACCCAATTTTCATACCATAAATCACTGTCTGAACACTCACCAGCACCCAGCAATACATTCTATGCTGCTCTTTTCTTAGCCTTGTGCTGAATTAGAAAATCCCAGAAGGTTGTTTTGTTTAAAGAATGTTAGAAGACTGTGCCTCAAAAATTATCTCAGGGGTCCTTGAAGCTCTCTGAACTTGGTTGTTTTCTTACAGACATTCCATTACCTGAACTAGATAACATCATCAGTGCTCTGATGAAGTTACCAAGTTTGGGTGATGAAATGTCTGAAAAAAAAAAACCAAGCTCAAAGAAAACCTAGGGACCCTTCATTTCAACTCTGAGCTACAAATATTCTCTTAAAATTATCTCAGTTCTACAAGAAATGAACTGCTATATTGAAGGCTTAATGTCATATAACAGCAAATCGATTGAATTTTCCACCTGATAATCAATACGACTAGTCAATACCATTTCCATTTCACTTCTTTTGTCCATGTGGGAAACATCACATTTTCAAAGAGGTGGAATTTGCATTGTGATAGCATGATACTGGTTTAAATATTTTCATAAAAATTTTGGATTGAGGAAACACATAGGAAAATGTCAACAAGTAGCATTTTGGGAACCTTTCTGAACCAATCCAAAGGGACTGAAACATAGAGATGGGGGCGGGGGAGAAAGAAACAGGATGTAAATCCAATCAGGATACTTATGCAAATTAGGAAAAATTCTTGTAAATAAACCATTGTTGATTACCATATTTATATTCAAATTTAAGGAATAAATAAAACATCACAAATTAGCTGCCACTTCTTTTTATACTAATTGTTGCAGAAACAAGCCAAAGGTATGATTTCTGAAATTAAATAGCAAAATGTTCAATTATATACGCAATTATTTTGGAAAATTCCCATAAAGCTCAGTAAGACTTACATTTGAGTTAGTAAAAATGCACCAAAAGAACATACACTCAGCTCCTTTGACATCTAGCCCATGTGGTTTCTCCTTGGTGAATCTTCTCTTCTTCTAATTCTTCTTTACATTTAATTCAGAAAGCTGTAGGGTTGCAAACCATTTGAAAGAAACTATATGGAAAGTTGAGAATCTATTTTGCTTTGCATGCATAGAACATCTAGACACCTGAGTATGAGACTTTGTTCAGAGATGGAAAGAATAGACCTTTGTTCAGTAAGAACTTATTTATTTATTTTATTTATTTTATTTGGATTTGTAGGCCGCCCAATACCGCAGGACTCTGGGCGGCTCATAACATTGATAAAAACATATAAATAAGATATAAACAATTTAAAATCCCCCTAAAATTACTCATGTATAGTAAGAAATAACATTCTATAAGATAGTTTTATGGTGATCAAAGTTGAGGATTACTTGTCAATTTGGTCTGCCTGAAATGGCCAATATGTACCAATGCTATATTTAATTGCATTCGCATATAAATTCTTGAAGGTAATTTATTGAACTAATGAACAGGAAATAGAAATGAGGACCCAGATTGTTGGGGGCAATAAGCTGACTCTGTAACTGCTTGGGGAGTGTTATAAAGCTCTGATAAGCAGTATATAAAATCTGAGTGCTATTGCTATCCATGTTGTTAGCCGCCCAGAGTCCTTTAGGAATTGGCTGGCATAAAAATGTAATTAATTAATTAATTAATTAATTAATAGTGGTGAAAGTCCTGGATACCTCCTTAAGAGTCCAAGGGTGTGTCATAGGAGATTCCTTTTCTTACCCATCTTCTAAAGGCTTAAGTAGATGCCATTCATAAATAATGCATATGATTATAATTTTTTAAGAATATGACTGTACTGACCAAACAACCACTGGCAAATATATAAAACTGTGCAGAATATTCCAAACTTTATGTACAGTGATGGGCCAGCACTTTTTCTCTAATTAATTTTTCAGAGTTTCCAGTAATTGAGGGTGGCTGTGGACTGGTAGTAGTCCGCTGCTTATTAGGAACCAGGCCATGCAAGCAAGCAAAGCTTCATCTGTGCATGCTGGAATGTAAGTAGTGTACAAAACCATACCTCCCCTTCCCCCAGTGCATGGAAAAATTGTTTTCCACAGATCCGGTCTCCTGTTCTAAAAAGATTGGGGACAACTGCAGGAATGGATTTCATTAGAGAGTTGCCTGACAGTGAGATGGGCAGCACATATATTTAATAAATAAATAAATAAATAAATAAGTAATAAATATATGTATTTTATAAATATCCTGGATCTGACCAACCACTGCCTAACCAACACATACTTCATCTACAATGGACAAAGGTACAAACAGATTGAAGGAGCACCTATGGGATCACCCCTCTCACCTGTCATCACTAACCTATACATGGAACATTTTGAAACCAATGCTTTAGACAAATCTGAACACAAACCCAAACTCTGGCTCAGATATGTAGATGACACGTTCGTTATTTGGCCACAC
>JANHGC010002569.1:168098-179917 GCA_027560395.1 Boaedon fuliginosus | reverse complement strand
ACATTTTTATTATGCTGTACGCCGCCTCGAGTTCCCCATTGGGGGAAGAGAGGCGGGATATAAATCGAATTAATAAATAAAATTATAAAATGTCAAAAGAATAGATGAGTTGCAGCTTTCAGTTTTCCAAATATATTCTGTATACTTTCAATTTTATAATGCATGTATTGAGGAAATCTTTTGTCTGGTCTATTTATAGTTCTTGTTATGCTTTGTAAAGTACCTCTGGGCCATAAACATTGATTTTTATATGAGAGGTTTTTATTTTGTTTTTTAATATATCTAAACTCTCCTCAGTTTTCTTCTTTTTAAGAACTAGAATTTGGCAGAATATAACAGCTGATTCAATAGCACCAATGAGCTATTAAATAACAGGTTAATTTGACCCAGTTATCATCTTAGTATTGTTCTTAAATTGTTTTAGAATCTATTTCCTAAGAATACAGAGCATCTGGGAAATTATTCACATTTGTTTTATGCATGTTTGTGGGCTCTGATGCTTGTATGCATGAATCTTCTTAGATTATCCTTCAAACTTCCATTATATATTTCAATTTCTTTCCAAAACAATCCTATATAAAGAATGCTTCTGACACAAGAAAGGTTCTGTGGTACCTCTATTTTGTACAGTTTTGGTTCAAATCCATTATGTTATAATTGCAAAGTACACCGTGACATATTTTCCTTTCTAAAATCTTTCCTGTTTTAGAATATATGATTAAAGTTCTCTCTATAGAAGCATTATTTTAGAAAATTAGCAGAATGAGGGCTGTTAAAAAAAGAAACATTAGCTACGTAGGTACAGTTAAGACAACTTTCCTTAAGTGCCTGTTTAGATCATAGATCATGAGTCAGTATTTAGATATCTCTAAATATGGAAAATTTAGCAGTTGGAAAGTATGTAAAAATGCAAGTAGAAAAACAGGAACCACTTTGGTGAGAAAGTAACAGCGTTCCGTGTGCCTTCGGCATTTAGTCATGCCAGCCACATGACCATGGGGACATCTTTGGACAGTGCTGGCTCTTCAACTTTAAACAGAGATGAGCACCGCCCCCTAGAGTCAGAAAAAATGGCCTGAAAATGGCCTGAAAACAGCCTGAAAAATGGCCTGTTTTTCAGGCTGTTTTCAGCTATTTTGGGGCTGTTTTCAGGGCATTTTCCTAGCCAAAATTGGCCTGAAAATGGCCCCAAAACAGCCTGAAAAATGGGCAGAGGTGGGGCCAGCCAGTGATGAGATTAGCCCCAACCAGCTGAAGCCTACCTGTTCCTTTGATGCCAGTGGCCAGAAGGCAGGGCTGGGTGTGATGCGTGACATCGCCCACCCAGTCACATGACCAACCGGCCATGCCTAGCCAGCCAGAGAACTGGTTGTTAAAAAATTTGCAGCACACCACTGAAAGAGTGCCTTAAGGAGATCATGGGGCCTTTCTAGGATTTCAGATGGATCACACACATGAATTAGTCCACATAATATAGGTTATTAACCAGTTCAATTAACTCAGTTTTAGAACTTGTATAATTCACTCTCCCCACACCACCCAATACCCAAGTTATATGTGCTGTGTGACCATGTGATTGGTGCCTTATATATTTCCATCATCTTCCTTTTGTTTCTTTTTATTCTCTGATGAGAATACAATGCTCAAAAGGACATTTGAGAGCCATTTCACTGTTCCATAGGGAGACTAGGGCTTGGTAGGAGTGGCAGCCATGTCAATTGGAAAAAATAATGAAGTTTATTTAATCACTGTGTTTTCCATTATCTCCCAAACCATTCACCTAATAATTTGAAGTAATTACTTACTGTCTAAGTGACCTAGTACAGAAGTAGAAAAGAATTGACTGATCAATTAAATACTAGCTGTTTTGTATATTTACATGGAGAATATGGATAATTGCCACCAGATGTTGAAGACCATGAATTTAACACAGAACTTCCATTATGTGGAAGTTTCTGTGTCAGGATTATGTAGAAGATAGGCAAAGCCCTGATGTAAGATTGAGCCCCAAAGCAGGAATTATATAAGGTGACATTGTTTAGTCATATTGTCATTTTGTCTATATTCTCCTGTATTTTCAGCAATTGATTAGAGAGCATTTGACCACTTAACTGTGCAAAGTTTTCTAGGGAACACTTCCTGAAATTTTTCAGTTACCAGAATGTGTGTATTTTTTTAATTGACCAGATAGATCAGTGCTGTCAAGCTCCCAGCCCATAGGCGGATGCATCACATGCTGGCCATGTCCATGCCTGGTTTAGCGAAGGTGGGAAAAAGCCTGATATGTCATGTGATGACACTGTGATGACATGAGTTTGACACCCCTGCGATAAATGATAGACAGACAGACAGACAGACAGACAGATAGATATAATGGAAAAACCAACAGAGAGAAATCATACCCAGGATGGAGTATGGATTCTGAATGACTTTAAGTAATAAATTTGGAACAGAGCATGATATTTTTAAATTTAATAAACCCATGTTGATTTATTGTCTAGCTGTGTTGTTTTTATACAGTGAAGCTAATAACTATTATGAATGTCTGAATACAAATTGGTATTCAACAACTAGTGACCAAATGCTACCCAACTAATTATAGCTACAGTCTTATTTTTCATGTCTGGCGGGTGTTGTGTTTTCCTTTCAATGATGTTCAGTGGAATGCTTTCTTAAACAAAACTATAGCATTTAGCATTGAAGTGCTTCCTGTATGCTTAATGTGAACTGATTTATTGTCTCTCTGTGTGTATATATATTTTCTTAAAGTCTCTCATCAAAAAGAATAGTTCTATATTTACCTGGCTTCATTAAAAATAAGTTATCACCAGTGAAATAGGAGGAGCATTTTAGGAATGTTTCTTTGACCATTCTGATTTATCTACCAATGTGTTCCTGTATCCCTTCCCTTCTCCAATTCATTGGTGAGTTGCTTTGGATTTCCTGCCTTTTTGTAGGTAGTCTACTGCCATCCCGTTTCTTTGCTGACTGTGCTACAATTGTGAATTATTTCAAGAGTGATCCCCTGTTGGAAGTCTGATAAGATGTCCTACCAAGAAAGCATGCCATTATAAACTTAAGCTCAATGTGATCTTCTTTTTACCCTTGTCCTTGTCACATGAATACAAGAAAAGTTTTATGTGTATAGATGGAAGCATTAGAGATGTAAATCCTGAGCAAAGATGGCTTGTTTGCAGTCAAGCTTTAATCTGTAAACAGTGCAAGAACTGACCAAGTTGTAGTAGATAGTATAATCCATTGGTTGACTTAATATTGGAATAAATCTGTTAACTGGAAAGTATTGCAGCAAAATGCTTTTTCCTCTTTTGGGAACGAAATTCTTATCATCATAGTAATAAAATAACGTACTGTGTGTATGAAACAAATCTAAGTGGAGAGAAGCATTGATGTTACTGTTACCTATTTTTACTTACAGGGATATGACAACCCCAGCTTTTGAGATTAATGAAATGCCTGCTCCAGCAGGCCTTTGGAATCTGTGTGGGGACTTCCTTTCCATACAATGACCAAACCTGCCAATTTTCCAAAAATAAACAGTTAAAAAGATAAATGAGAACTTTGTTAGGATGAAAAGATGTCTTAGTTTGAATAAAATGCAGTAAGATTTTTTTTTGTTCTTTACAAGTGTTGTAGATCTGACTGTCATTCTGAAAGGACAAAGTTGGTGTCCTGCTGACTGAATTATTCTCTGGAGAAGTATCAGTTACAGATCTTTTCTTTCTTTCTTTTTAACAGGATCTCTGTGTAATCTATTATGGAACTCTTTTATTAGCATCTGTCTGAGCAGTAACTTTACAACTGGGTTTATTCAAATATGTTTATGGAAAATAATTTTATCACTGGTTTAGAAAATTGTGCTTACAAAGATGAGGATGCATATGCTTACGCTTGCATAAATTATGTACCCTGTTCTTCTGTGTTTTTTAAATTCAAATGACACAGAGCCTTAAGCTGTTTTTCTTTTCAATGTTATGGGTCATATATGCGAGATAGGCAACTATAGGAATTGAATAAATAAATAAACAAGGACATGTCAGGATTGCTAAGGTTAAAAAAGCATTTTAACAGTGCTGATTGTTACATGTTTTTTTCTGTTATTTCTAGAATTCTGCATTCAGCTACTTAGTACATTTTTACCCAAGATGAAATTTCAAACACAGAAATATCTTTCTAGGATGATTATGGAAATCTTCCGTATAGATCATGTATGATGCAGATGTGCCTAATAATCAACTTCTGCTTCTGTGACAGACAGTCATATTTTTAATGGTTTCTTGCTATGTAGTTGGATGGCTCTTTATATCATATTAACAGGCATATACGATTCTCCCAGAAATACCTTCTGTATCTGTGTGAAGTAGCAAACGACAGTTATATGACCACTGTATATTTGATTGGAATAACTAGCATGTTAAATCTTTGTAACTCGGCAGATAATTTAACAAAACATAATTTTCTGTTAAAATGTTTATGGCATGGGTCTATTTATAAATTCCATGGGACTGATGCATAGATTTCCATGTATAGAATTTGAGGGTGGAGAAGCTAAATAACATTTCAAGATATCCTTGTAGTTCTGTGCAGCATGACAAAGAAATACTCCTTAGTTTTGTTTAAGGAAATCAAGAAAGATGAATTGGGGGCAAGGGAAAGATTCAGTAGGAGTAATGCAAAAAATACACACAAAGCATTTGAAAGCTTATGTTTCTTCTTCCTCCCCTCCTTCCCCCATTTGTTATTTTTTTTCTTTGAGGGGGAGGGATAAAATGTAATTCCTTAAACAGAATTACATCATGTAGAGCCCTTTTGATTTTATGAATGAGCTTTGTCAGATTTGTGAGGAAATCCCTTGAAGGCACACACTTGAGGGAATGCCCGAGATTTGTCACACACTTCACTTCCGAGGGGATTAGTAAAATGAAAAGTCGTAATTTGATCTGATTTGCAGGGAGGGGTAAGTAAACCCCTTTCTTTTTCACCCTCACTCCTCTTTCATTCACATAGTTCACAGAATGAGCCAAAGATAAATTGTTGCATTACAGCAGACTCTTGGGTATTTTCTTGATCCCCGAACTGCAGATCATTTTATCCTTCACTATGATGCATACGTAATAACATTTTGAAGCATTACTTGGCCTTACAAAACGAGTTACCTGCAGTTCAAAAAATGTTAACAGTGTCTTGGCTGTCGTCTGAAAGAAATGACTGCCCCGAATGTATCCCTTGGGGGTGCATGATTTCTTTTCTTTCATCTCTTCTTGTCTTTCTTTCTTCTTTATTTTTGTATTCATTTTAAATGAGGGAAGGGGATAGTTTTCATATTCCATTGTATTCTGTACTGCCAGTATTTGTTTTAGCTATGCTGCTGCATTGAATAGACATTTGACTTCATTCAAGACTATACTTCATTATCTGAATATCATATAGTCTGTTGCATAAAAATATCTCCCTAATGAATTTACTTTGATTAAGTTCTTCCATATTGATTTTATGGATAGAAAATAAAAGCTTTTTTTTTTTTTAAAGGGACAAAACAGATATCTCTGCCTGTATATAGTTTACCAGATGTTATTTTTCTGATGAAAATAATTCAGTCTTTTTTTTAGTAAAATAGAAGTGATCCTGACATTTTTTACTTTTTATAATAACAGAATCATAATGTATTGTTAGAACTATTCTTGTTTTAAAGAAACAATTAAAAGAGTATATTATTGTTAAACAAAACTTTATCTAAATATACACAAAAGATAATGTTTATGTACATGTTACAAATATGGCAAAGCATTTATTTTATTTTCTGTTGAAATACTTTCTATAAGGCATAGCAATAATGGGAGGGATCCAGAATTAATCATTGATAGACCAGTTGGGTGGAAGCCATGGAACTAAAGTTAGTAATGATAAAACAACTCTGTGTAAATTCTGTTTTCAAAGCAGAGAACTCCCTGGTCAGCATTAGACTAGCTATTGGTATGCTCATTCAGAGTTAAAGGAGGCTATTATTAAATGAGGTTTTACTTGACCTATAGGATTTGAGAAATTAATAACCAGTCTTAAATGTGCCTTTTCTGACTTAGGTGATTAAAAATGTGGTGGCTGAGCAAAACCAGATGCATTGGGAAAATACTGTTTATCTGGACCTGCAGTATGTGACTCTTTTAAGCAACATATTGCAACTGAGAACAATTTAGTTGTTTTAGTGAATTATCTGCAATAGAAATTGGATGCAGGCATTTGGCCCTACTCAGTTTTTTAGGCTTCTTGGTGGTTTTCAATACCATTGATATTCTTCTTGGACCTTGAATTTATCCCTTGGGATCACAGTTTTTTCATCGAGGGCTGTTTATCAAACCATGTCAAGAAAGTAGCTCTGAGAGACAAATGTTATTTGGCTATTTCTTGTCCCCTGTGTTATTTAACATCTATATGAAAACAATGGAAAGTTATGCAGAGCACTGAAGTAAGTGCCATCAATATGCTGGTGTCATCCAGTCTTCTGCTGCTTATCAACTAAGTCCAGGAAGCAGTTGATTCCCCTTAATAATAATGTATTTTAATAATAATCTAAATGCACAGGAACTTAAGTTTAGATAAGAGGAAGATGTTGTAGGCTACAGTTATATCATGGTTATCTATACAGGGAAGGGAAGGGTCAAAGGATGAAAAGTATATACTGATACCATGATATAATGCTGTAACTTGCATAGTCACCTCAGGTATTGAGATATAAGTATTAGAGGCAGCATTTAGGTGATACCCTGTTTTCCCGAAAATAAGACCCTGTCTTATATTTTTTTTGCCACCCAAAAAGGCACCCGGTCTTATTTTCGGGGGATGTCATCCACTGATTAACCTATGAGTTAGGGGCATGTGTATGTTGGGTGGATGTGTAAAAATCAAGCTAGGTCTTAGTTTCAGGGGAGGTCGTATTTTCAGGGAAACAGGGTATCACTGCACAGATATCACTGTAGTATCATAGTGATTTGGTGTGCATGCTGTCATGGTCAGTCTGTTGTGTGTGAGATTGTACTCCATTAGAAAGGGTGACTTTGGATGTGATGCTTGATTTTCTATTGTTTCTGGATTTCTAGGGAGCAATGGCAAGGAGTCCATTTGTGCAACACTTAAAAAATAGTGGGGGGTTTTTGATGAAAAGATTAATTCTATTAGCATTGTTTTTACTGTTATTCAATGATTAGATGGCCTAGACATGGTATTTGAATATAGACCTTTTTAATACTCATATTTTATTATGTTTTATTAATCTAGGTGAAAGGTTAATATATTTTGCAAGTCCATGTATGATATGCCATACCCTAAGTAAATAAATTTAATGTGTTCTAACAGTAAGAAATTTTATTTAATTTTGACTAACTTAAGCTCTATGAGCAAATAATAATAATTCACAGAAACAATAATAAACAAATGTGTTTTAGCTTTGAAGGAAAAAATATTTCAACAGTATCATTGTAAAAGAAATGGGTTACTCAGTTTTCTTTAGTAATTATTATTGTTTTTCAGTGATTGATGAGAATGTAGCTTAGATAACTCAGTTGGGATCCATAATTACTGTTGTGTGTAGTCGGTAGAGAGAGAGATTTGGTAAATGTAGCTGTATTATGCAGGGGAAGGAAAACCTCTAGACACTAGCACTGAGTGGACTAACAGTGTCAGTTGCATAAAATGTGCCCTGATTAGCTCTTGTGCTGTCTGCTATGCATTTAAAAGAGAAGAAACATTAGCTTTGTGTTGTACAAATAGATTGCCCAGTTCAAGAGATTCCAAGATTAACAGAATAACAAAATAAGAGAGTTGGAAGGGACCTTGGAGGTTTTGTAGTCCAATCGCCTGCTCCAGCAGGTACCCCTCTACCATTTCAAATAAATAGTTGTCCAATCTCTTCTTAAAAACCTCCAGTGATAGAAGAACACCTGCAGGGAGATCCTTAGAGAGAAAAAGGAGTTTCACTGGATGTTATCTTACCCATGGATATTGCAATATGGGCTGTTCCCCAGGCAAGGCTCTATCCATTTAGGTGAACCCTATATCCCATAAATTCAAGTCAGATTTTTTTACACGTTATGCAGATGTATGTATATATGTATGTATGTATATATATATATATGTATGTATAATCTCCCAACCATGTCTATTGCTTATAATCTTTATTTACAAAAACAATCTAGCATATGCAGATTTTGGACTGGATATAGTACTGGACATAGTATTGATTTTATTCATTCCAAAAGCGACCTTTTTCTCCTCCCGATAGGGATTTATGTTGACTTGGGGCAGACTCGATGGACTGGTAGGTCTTTCTCTGCCGTCAGTTTTCCACATTTCTACATTTCTACACATATAATCTCTACTTTTCAAGTGTTGGTGTCAATTAACATTAATTGTCAATAGACAATTCCTTATACTACATTAATCTACAAATATGCCACCAAATTATTATTTTGAATTTAACAGATTGGAGGGCAAATATTAAACAAGGGACTTCTGACCTGTGCCTAATTGAAGGTTTTCATTATGTTACTTGTTTTTTCATATATCTCCCATAAAATATCAGATATTTCTCCATTTTTATTTTTTGGTTAAGCCTTCTCCTTCCTTATGTTACTGTGTTATATCTTGATCAAAGTTTTTTTTTATGATAAAGTATAGGCACTTTTAAAGATAAAGTAGAGGCATATCCCTAGCTCTCTTTCTCATTATACTTGGCATCATTCTGTTGCAACCTAAGGTTGCAATAAGAAAATAGTAATAGTTCTGAATAATCAGTTACTGCAAGATATTAGAGATTTGTACTGCATTTATTTCAAAATTGAAAATTTCTCTTTCTTCTTCAGAATCTTGTGGCTTCTGGAATCTATGATGATGTTGAGTTCAGCTTTAGAAAGGTTTTCCTTCTGCTTTTTAGTTAGGCAGCATTTGCAATGTGTTTGCTTTTGGAAGACGTTGGCACATGGCTCATAGCTAGGAATTCACAGCATTCATTGTGGGCAGCTCATTTAAAAAAAAGTATTTACCCATTTTATCAGAATAGTGAGCAGATAAACTACAGTTAAGAAAAAAATTTGAAAGAAATTGTTTAATTCTCTCTTTGCTGTTTAGCTAATTCACTTTCTAGAAATACTGAGGGAACTATGTTCTTGGACTTAACAAATTCAGGAAGCAATTAATTAAGAGTATGATTGCTCTACAATGCATTCACATAAAGAAAAATAATTGCTATGATTTTCTGCCAAGGACAACAGTAAAAGCAAAATTCTTTATGGAAAAGTGGCTGCATTTCAGTGAGAGGAAGAAAGGTATTTCTAACAGGAGATATTCACTTCCTCAGACTTAAACTTTTTTTGTCTACATCATCAAAGCAACTGTATTGCAGAATCATACTAGAAAATCACAATAGGTCTATAAGAGGATCAAGCATGGGATCTGAAATAATCAGAATTCTATCTGATTGGAGTGTTTTTCTTATGCTACCTGTTTGTTGAAGTTAAGACCAATTTCTAAGGCTGGTTTAAGATTCTTACTGGCTTCTGCTGTAGCTTCATCATGTCCCTGGGTCTGCCCATTCATATCCTTTGTGCTAGCAGTGGCTTATTGGCATTGTGGTTGCATATATCTGTTGCAACTATAATGCTATCTGTAAGAGCCTAAACCAAATTTAATTGTATAATAGTATTTGTAACTGTTTTGGTTAAGCAATCTCCTTGAGTAACCTAACTTATGTTTGGGAAAATAATTAAATAAAAACTTAACCATTGGAGCCCAAGAGCCACTTTAAGTGACTGAGTTTTTCCTACACTGGTGTGTAAGCAGTGCATCAGAACAAACTTTGCATTAATGTGTTTCTGCCTTGAATAGACATTAGGATAGATTAGGACAGAACATCCCCTTTTTTTTCAATGTTTGGTGCCTCTAGGGATTCACAGGGCATCATTAATGCATTTATATATAGGATTTAAAAAAAAAACAGGAAGTAAGAATATTGTAGTTTGGCAGTATATTTTTAAATTCTTTAAAATTTATGCTTAATAGAGTTTATATATGTATTTATTTGTTTAAATATTTGTATAGTTGTCCAACTTATATCAAACTCTGCAGAGCCCCCAAATATCAGTAGATGATATTTATCTAATAAGGCCACAGAATTAAATACTGAGAGCATAAATAATATGCTTGAATGAAGTCCTGTACAATGTCAACATAAAATAAAATACAGTCATTAAAACATGAATGAGTTATGGCAGAGATCCCTCCCTAGTCCAGTTTCAATAATTATATTTTAATAACCATATTAGAAGAATTAAAATCTGTATATTGTCCATTTAATTGCACTAACACCTGGGAACATTTTGGTACATGTACAAGTTGTACACTTCGTGTATCTTTATATAAGAAAGAGGGAATTCATTTCCATTTTTATTGCTTGTTATTAGTTCATGACATTAGTCCCAAATTGGAAATTGTTCAACCTCATTAATATTCCATGTAACTTTTTGTGGATATTGGTGGCTACTATTTTATCGATTTCCCCTTTTCTTTCTTTTCAGGATTTATCAGGCTCCATTGATGACCTGCCTACTGGAACCGAAGCAACATTGAGTTCAGCCGTTAGCGCATCAGGTTCTACCAGCAGTCAAGGGGAGCAGAGCAACCCTGCACAGTCACCTTTCTCCCCTCATGCCTCTCCACATCTCTCCAGCATCCCTGGGGGCCCATCCCCTTCCCCCGTGGGCTCTCCAGCTGGAAGCAATCAGTCACGGTCTGGTCCCATTTCTCCTGCAAGTATTCCAGGTAAATGGTGGGCTTTAAATATATACCTATATACATTCAGCAATCTGTGGTGCTCTGTTTTATTTCTTACCAATATTTTGCATGCTGTTCTCACTTCTCCTTCCCAGGCATATGTCACATTTTCAGCCATTTGAATAGAATAGAACACTTAAACTTGTTCAGGAGGAAAACTTTATAAATTGTTACACGCAACCTCAATTCATATCTCCCCTCCCCATTTTTCCAAAAGCATTGATCACCTACGTTTGTTTTGCAAGTGTACAAAAATAAAACTACAATATTTTGTAGTTACTGTAAGAAGTAAGTTTCATTTTATTCAGAATGGATCCTATTTGTGAATACACATGCATATGTGATTGGGCTAATCTTGATTGTCACTTTCTGCCTCTCTCCCAGTTTCTCTCTTCTGATCTCAGTCAACTTCTGATCTCCTATTTAGTCTTGCCACAAGCTTCTCTATATGACATTGATTGACTTTCCCAATCTTTTTTTTTTTCCCTCTGGCAAGTCATTATAAAACAAGGAGCAGTTGTATTGCTGATACTGTGTCAGCAATGCAAAGATTGAGCAGGGGTGTTTTTTCATGAAAGGTTGTTAAAATTAAGGTGTTCTGTTTCCATGGCTTACTGGTATAAAAACATTCTTTATCTCATATCTTTGTCAGCCAAGAAGAATTTGATACCTAAAGAAGTATTAAAAGAACATACAGATTCACCATATATGGGTGGCACATTTAACAAATAAATGAAACAAAATAAAGAATAACCCTAACTGAATTTCTTTGTGCATATATGGTGTCTAACCACTTTCCTTCTTCATTGTATTATTACCATATATACTCGAGTATAAACCGAGTTTTTCAGCACCCAAAATATGCTGAAAAAGTCACCCTCAGTTTATACTCTGGTCAGAGCAAAAAAAAATTTTTTTTTTTACATTTTGGGCCCTCCCACCCAACTCTAGGGTATATTTACCTATATTCACTCTATTTT
>JANHGC010002569.1:141725-151948 GCA_027560395.1 Boaedon fuliginosus | reverse complement strand
AGCCAGTGTTGATTTTGCCGGTTCTTTGAACCGCACAAAATCTAACAAATGGGTCGCTTGAACCAGGCCGAACCGGTAGAAACCCACCTCTGGATAGAGGCAAAGTGAAACAGAAAATGCTTCATTTTTGGTCATATCTAATGGTCATTTGGATTTTTGTAGTCAGATCTGGTATTTCTATGGAAAGTGATCAAGTATAATTTTTGATACTGCTTCAGAAAACATAATAATTGATGACATAATAAGTTTGATTTTGTACAATCTCATCATTATGGTTACACTTGGTTATACTGAAATATTAAACCTGCTGTAAAACTACATAACAAATATCTCCTCTTCTACCTGTGTCATGGCCAAGCAATCTATGTTGTTTTATTGAATTTATGCTCTTTGTTTTCTGCTCATTGTGGTTAACAATAATAAAAACAAAATGATAATGTCTAAGTAATAAGAAATATAATTACAACCAGGAAAATTACAGTTTGCATAAAACAGCTTAATATTATAGTTTATGATTCTGGCTTGTTCAGATATACCATAATGAAATGAAACTTTTAGGATAGATGAAACGTGTGTGTGTGTGTGTGTGTGTGTGTGTGTAACTGTGAGTGTGAGGGTGTGTGTGTGTGATGAACAGGGAATGGCAAATGGATGCTGAAGTAAATGTTGAAACATGGATTTTCCCCCTACAATGAAAAAGTAAAAAAATGCACTTATTTACACATGTATGCTTGGAAATAGCTAGGTGGCTACATTTTTTAAAAGGGTGACATTTTTCTCTCAGTTCCTTATAAATAAGCATAACGCTCAGTTCTTATAAATGTGTTGGCATAGTGTGTAGACCTTTTTTTTTCCATTGTGAGGAAATCACATAAACCCATTGGAACAATTTTAAAGACGTGACTAATCTGCCCTACCCTTCTTTGCTCCCTTAACAAAATTTTGTTAACAATTGGTAATTATATAAATTCTGAGGTGGTTTTTTTACTACAGATGTATGCACATTATAATCTTTCCAATTCCATGCAGGATTAATACCGTATTTGTTTTGAGCCTATTCAACTGTAGACAGTTGTATTGAATCCTAAAGAATTTCAATTCTTCCATCTTTCATCTATCTTTTTACAAGCCTTAGGCAAGCTGGTGTGCTTAGCTTCAAGCCAACATAAGTCGCATGAATGCTAGAGGTGCTAAATATCATAAATTAAGGTACTCCAATACAGATATTTATAGATTTACATTGAAGTAGTGTATTATATGATAGAACATTGAAACATTTTTCAAATTTCCTTGAATACCTATCTAATATAGGGGTGGGTTTCAGATTTTGGGCCGGTTCAGACGAACTGGATGTTAACTTGACATCTGGTTTGCTGAACTAGTATTTAGAAGAACTGGCTGGCCCCGCCCGCTCCCACCCTCCCAGGAGTCTCCACGTGAATGCCAGGGTGAAAATGTCCCCCCCCCCATGCCATGGTGCAGGAGGCTGACTAGGCCACGCCGACCATGGCCATGCCCAGACAGCAAATGGGCAGAGAACCGGTTGCTGGAATTTTTGAAACCCACCCCTGATCTAATAGCAATATTTTAGGCATATTTGGATGAATTTTTGAATTGCCTTTGACTAGAAATTACTGTTTGCTTACAGCTGAGAATTATTGGATTTGTCTTGTGTTTATTCTAATTCAGAAATACATCATCTCATTGAAAAATAAAATTAGTGTTTTGTTTTGATGAGACTTGCTTATTTTTAAATGTGTTTGAAGAAAAAAATAGTGAACATTAAAGATTTTATAATAGTACTTATTCTCTAGTTATGATCTCTGCCTCACCTTAAGAGGTTACCAGAATATAGAGGTATTTTATTAGAACTTATTATAATATTACAATTTCTATACCAAAATATCCCTATAGGAAGCTGAAAATCTCAGAGGGTAACAATTAGATTAATGTAACAGTGTAAGGAAGCATCTACTTGGTTACTATTGCTTAAATGGCAGTCCTACTCAGGAATGAGGCCTATTTAGTGCAAAACATAATTCCCTTCTTTCAATAATCTACCATTTCTAATCATGAAACCTATAAATCACATGCTCATTTTTTCTTGTTACAGCAGAATAGTCCATGAAGAATTTTTGAGTCAGTAATAAATAGTTATTGTCCTTTCTCTAATAAAACAAGTCAATTTTGCTGTCTCTGCTGACTTCTTTACCAGCCATTCCTCCAATGTGGGCATTTCAGTCTTTTCACTTTTGTGCATACAATAATCATGCAGCATATATAAAAACAGTGACCCTTCATGTTTTCCGCATTTCTAACATAAATCTGAAGTACCTTTATACATTCTAGCTTGCATATATTGTAAGCACATAGCTCAATTTTTAAAAAGCGATTGAATAATTTTGCCGTGTCTATTTTCACTAAAACTGTGGTAGGTTCCAAAGAGGTAGCTTTGTAAATCTGATTGACTGATACTTTAAAGACCAACAAATGACTTATCCCATTCATCTATAATATATTCAAAATTACCTCCTAGTGTTGGGCTATAAAATTCATTAGAATTCTTGACACATCTTGTTCACTAAGGTTTTTGGATCGAATTGTTTCTGTCCATATTGCCAATAATTGCCAAAAATACTTTTCAGCAATTTTCTAGTTATAGATCTCTTCTTCTATATCATTCTAACAGCTCTCCTTGAAATTCAATTGTGTAAACAGTTGTTTATTATTATTATTTTTGTAAATGATGCATCATACAAAGTATGGAAAGAAAAAAAGGCCTTTGTAACTATTTATCCTTGGCCCCAATATCACAATATCAATTAAGAAATCTGATTACCATGTTCCGGGCTAGGAGAAACTTCACATGAGATTTACAGAAAGAAATATTTCATATTCTTTGCTTGTGCGGGGAGGGAGTGGAAGGATAGGAAAATAGTGCAATTGACTTTATGACTTGCCTTTGGAAATGCTTTGAGTGATTAGCTTTATCTATCATTTGAACTATGTTGTTCACAGTCATGGTGTAATGATAGTTTCACAGCCTGAGAGGGTTCACTTCCCTGGTCCCCTGAACAATGTACTCTTAATGGTTAAGAAAATCACCTCCTATCAGTTCATATAGAGGCCCTTAGGAAAAGATTGGAAAAAAATGTCTTAAGTAGCTAGGAATATATCAGTTTGTGAAAGTGAAAATTATCCAGTTGCTGAGATTTCTGTAATTTGAATCTATTCCTGTTAAAAGAAAGCCAGGGAGAATGTTGCTTTCTGTTGTGGGTTGCCAAGAGTTTGACCCTAGTTTCCAAAAACCCTCATATCTTTTTTTAATATAGCACTCAGGCTGATGGAGTATCTATTAAATTCAAATTATGTCTTTTGCATCAATTTATTGGGGTATTTACATAAATAATGTAAATATTATTTAACAGATAAATACAAAATGTTTTCAGTGTGTCTGAAGTCCACTTTACAAAGGTCCGTTAAATGGTATTTTTACTATATTTATATTTGCCTAACTAATGTAGACTGTGATGAGATAATTGAGAGTATTTTCCCATGCTACTACAGTTCTATTTTAATAGCTGTTTAGACTATATATAGATGTGTGGAATGAGATTCTAACTAGTTTGTTCATTCCCAATATCCTGGAAAGATTTCCTAAAACTCCATTTAACCAAATTGAACAAAATATGTAATACAGATTATATTACTTAGTGACTGCCTTATTTAGCTACCATTCGCAGTTACAACAGTAATAAAAAAATAATTTAACAATCAAACTTCATATTTACAACCTTCATAGTGTTGTAAAGCAAAAGAAACTCAAGTAAGATCATAAGCACATCCATGATTTCACTTAGTGACTGCTTCATTTAATGACTGAGCTAATTCAAATTGTGGTCACTAAATGAGGACTACCTTTATAGGAAAACTCTCAATAAATACAGAATTTTTTTTGTGTTAGATATGTGAAATTACATCCCATACCTTTGTGTCATTTGACTTCTAGAAGTCAGTAATTCAGCCCAAATAAGAAACACTAAAAAGGGTTCAAGAAGAAATATAGAATTCAGAATGTTAAGAGCAAAATGTTATACTGCTTGTGGTATGATATTGAGATTCAAATCTTTCTAAGCATTTTACAGAACCAGCAGGCTTTCACTAGTCAGAGAAATATATTTTAATGTTAAAATAAACCTGCAAAAACCTAGTTGTTCGGTCACCATCAGGAGGTGTTATATTGAAATATTAGTTACATCCCTAAGAGCCTCAGCTTTCAAATCAATACTTTTATTTTTAAAGGAATACATTCCAATAATCAGACTGTGACACAATAAATTTGCATCTAAGTTGCTTCTTAACATGAACTGTCCAGATTACAATGCCTGTTTATTGAATAATTTAAATCAAGTAACATTAATATAGATGGCCTGTTGTTAAGCCCATTGTTGCGCTTCACAACCTGGAAAACAAATTCTCAGAATCCTATCAACTAGATTTACTGAAAGGGAAAAGTTAGCTTGCAGGAAACTTTGCAAAATCTTTTTCAACTGGTCCCACAAAATATGAAGAAAAGTGGAAAATAAAGAAAGTTTGTTATTTATGTATATTAACAATATTATATATATTTATATGAGGTCCAAGACAATTCCTCTTCACTCAGTGTGGCCCAGGCAAGCCAAAAGGTTACTCAGCCATGATTTAGGTCATTAGGAAAAGATGGTTTTAAAATCCCTCTGCTGCCTATATAGGAAAGGGATTTCTATTGTCCCCCCGCCCCTCTAAATTTAGGAAAATAAGGACTCCTTTTTTTTTCACCAAACATTTGTTAGTTAGGAGTGATTTTCAGTAGGAAAACAGTACAGCAAAAATATAAAAACAAAACCCTGATCTGGATTCTCCATCCCTCCCTAGGTGACTATTGTAAGAGGGGGAAACAAAAGAGGAGAAAAGAAGGCAAACCCAAATCGCCTCATAGATACAACGATGCTGAACCAAGCTTTCTGTCTGCACTTTGCCCACAGCTATGCAGATATTCAGGTCAAGATGTAAATCTGCTTGTGTTGCTATTTATGAAGTCATGTTCCCTTTGGTTAAACACTGACTTGGATTCCATCCTATTCCAATTTGCATGCTAGTTTTGTTTTTTTTACCGGATGTAAATTATGAACTAAGCTCTTATTTGGATAACAAAGTGCACACCACAGGCTTTAGATATGTATTGGTTTATTACTGTGTTATATCTTGGCACCAACATTAAATCCATTGATTCAGTGGATTTTTTTTTCCAAACAGCATAGATAGAATTTATCTTTGGTTCTAAGGTTGGCAGCTGTCCATATTTTCATGGCTGTAAGCCAGTGCAAGCTCATAGGATGAATCCCACTGTTCAGCCCCCTTGGATTTTGTAAATTCCTTCCTAAAATATATATTTCAAGAGCTATAAATTGAATTATGTCAATAAGTTTGAAAACAGACTTGGTACAAAATAAAACATTTCAGGATGCTTTTTGATTAAATATGTTATGCATGTGTCCATTGATTATATAAAAGAAAAAAAATGTCCATTTGAAATAGATATCACATTTTTCACTATATCTAGCACAGTCATGTGTACCACTTTTTAGAATACCTGTATGATTTTTATTACCTCTTTTCCATTGTTAGGAACAAGTCATTTATTTTTTGTCTCCATGTATGTTGCAGGTAGCCAGATGCCATCACAGACTCCTGGTACCCAATCAGAATCTAGCTCTCATCCTGCCTTGAGCCAATCCCCAATGCCACAGGATCGAGGTTTGTGTTGAAAAATAATAACTGTGGAGCATAACAAAATAAAGAAGAGAAGAGCAAAATCTGTTGATCTGCCTATTAGAACCAGGAAATTCTGTGTAAATTTTTCTCAGCAAGAACAATTTCCCAAGGGAAGAGTAAATTAAAAAAGATTATCTACAAGGTTTTTAAAAAGACGTTCTGGAAACATTCTGTATCAGAAGATCTTGGTAGATAGTTTATGGCATTTTAAAATCTGGATTATAGGAAACATTATTTATAAATATCTGACTTAGAATGTAGTCTCTGTGGGATAAAAATGTTAGTTCATTTTCAAACAAGAGTTCCCATAGTTTTCCAAGTATAGGTGTATGGTTAAGATTTTGGACATAGGTCATTAAATATATTTTCTTTTTTTTAAAAAAAGTGGGAATGGAGCTAACAGGCTAGAAATGAATATTCTTGCTTTTCTCTTCTCAAAAATTGCCAGGGTTACATTTTGTCAAATTTCAAATACACCAGAATACTCTTTCTTAAATAAGGGTTTTTAATACCATAGTAAATTATCATGGTCTTGCTGTACTGTCTCACTGTGGAGTGGAGTCTGTGTGCTTGCAAAGGATGAGCGATGAAACCTGCAAGTGGATGACAAAAATACAGAATCTCAGCAGGTCATCCAAGAAGCCCAGGCAGAGCAAGCAGATACCTATATTGGACAGCAGCAGTACAGGAAGATGCTGGAGGCAAAAGATCACTTTAGTGACAGAAGCAAAGGCAGTATGTGGGTGAAGGCACTATTTTATTTTATTAGAAAAATCATGGATAGGAAATATCAAATCACTGACAGTGCAGTGCTGCTCGTGTCAGATAACACTCAACATGCTACTGAGGAAGTGCTCGGGCTCTTTTGGAGTAATAAGCATTGGATATTTTCAATCAGAAGATTGCATTGTTTATTACTCAAGTCTTGAAAATAAAGAAGAGACTGCTGGTTTTATAGTTAAAAAGAGTACAGTGAGAACAGTAGTTGGCCACATTGCAATCAGTGATCAAATAATATTGATTAGACTGTATGGACAAGTGTATGCTTCAATTACTGATGCAAAAGAAAAGGAGGCTTACAGGTTTTATGATCAAGTTCAATTTCAAATCAGCAGAAAATGGAAGCAAGATGTGAAGCTTCTGATTGGAGATTGGAATGCCAAAGTTGGAAACATTAAGAAAGAAAATGTAGTTTGACTGTATTACCTAGGAAGTAGAAATGAAGCAGAACAACAATTTCTGCCAATCTAATGATTTTTTTTGTCATTGCCAGCGCAGTTTTCCAACAACCAAATAAATACTATAAACTGTATATGAATAACACCAGAAGGAGTATACAGAAGTCAAATTAGCTACATTATTGATAGGCGGTGAAAGAACTCATTTATAACAGTAAAAATGGGACAGGGCTGACTGTAAAAGGGATAATGAATTGATTTTTTTTTATGTGCAAGTTCTAAATTAAGCTAAAGAAGGTCAACCAGTTTCCATGATATCATCTTGAACATGCACCCACCATTTTCAGGGAAAACATCAGATATTTCTTTGAAGTCTTGAACTTTATTGATACACAGTCAGAGGAACTGTGGAGTGAACTTAAGGATGTTGTTATGGATGAATGAGAAAGGAGACTGACAAAAATGAAGAAATTAAAAAATGGCAAATTAGATGTTAGAACAAGTCATGAAAGAGAATAGAAGCCAAAACCAAGAATGACAATGATCTCAGGAAGTTAACAAAAAAATTCAGAGAGTTGAAACAAGAACCAGAATAACAATATTAGTGAAGACACTAAAGATGGAAACAAGCAAAGAGAAATAAGAAAATTCTTTCCAAAAATATCTCCAAATTCAGAAGGAAGTTCCAACCTTGATTACTATTCTAAAGGATGTTAATGGATAGGTAGTGATTGATTCAAAGAAAAACAAAGATAGAAGGATAACAGTGAAATTCTATATGGTAGCTACATTGGCCTTGGTGGCACAGTGGTTAAATGCAGTATTGCAGACTCTCTGCTGACTTGTTCAGCAGGTTGTCAGATTGAATCTCACCAGGCTCAAGGTTGACTCAGCCTTCCATTCTTCTAAAAATCGGTAAAATGAGGACCCAGATTGTTTGGGGGCAATAAGCTGATTCTGTAACTGCTTGTGGAGTGTTGTAAAGCTCCGATAAGCAGCATATAAAATCTGAATACTATTGCTATCTATGTTGTAAGCCGCCCAGAGTCCTTCGGGAGTTGGGCAGCATAAAAGTGTAATTAATAAATAAATAAATTTCCCCCACTGACTTTGCTTGTTGAAATCCGGCTGGGAAGGTTACAAATAGTGATTGCATGACCCCTGGATGGTGGAACTGACACAGATACATGTCAGTTGCTAAGTGACTGAATTTTGATCACGTGACCATGGCAGTGCTGCAATGGTTGTAACTGTGAAAACTGGTCATAAATGACTTTTTTTAAAAAAAAAAAGTGTAAGAACTTCAAATGATCACTAAACAAATGGCTGTAAGTGGAGGACTACTTGGACTGGAGTCCAGGTAGCCCTTGACATCACACCCGTTCATTTAATGACTTTTCAAAGTTACAATAGCACTGAAAAAGTGGTGTGCTGGAATGGCTCCTATCAGATCACCAGAACCATCTGTGAAATTTTGTAATCTAGTTGGGAGCGGAGCTGAACCTCTCTATTGTGCCAATCATCTGTTCTGTACCTATGGAGTCAGCAGGACCAGTCCTTAAGCATTTATGAGCCCACCACTGAACTAATACAATTTAAAATACCAAGGAAACAAGTAACTTTATCTGGAACGGAAAAGATGACAGTATGGAAACTAGGCGAGCACAATCCCTGCCTAAGATAGGATTCATGAACAAGCTTTCCCTGAAGTCTTCTTCCTAAATTCACATATTAGGTATATTCAGAAGTGGCCTCAGAAATTAGGTAAGAATCTAAGAAGATGTAAAATGTCTTCCTTATTAACCCAGACATGTATATTTCCCCATTTACAAATCTGCATCGACCTTCCTTTCAAGAATTTTTTTTTTCCTCCAAGAAATCTTGATGTAATATCAGTAAATATGAAGCAATTGTGTTTGCCTGAGAATAGATTGAGCTGCCCTCTGTCCTTTATCCTGGAATATACCATAATTTAACCATGTAATCCTATAATTATTACTTTGCAATATGAATACATAAAATGTAATTCTCAAGTTGCTATTTTACACCAACAACCAGATTTATGTTTGATCGTAATCCACAGGATTTCTTTTTTAAAAAAAAAAAGAAAAATGAAACAAAAGATTCCTAATCAATTCAAACTGTAGTTATCCAAGAATTACTTTCATATTTCAACCCAAGCCAATCAATACCGTAATTTAGCTATTATACTATGTTTTTAGCCTAAAGGCAAGGGCTATTCTTCTTCTGTTTTAATGAAAGTTTCCAAAGAAAGTCTACAAAATTGGCTTTTCAACCGCTTTCCATAATTATTAGTAAAATGAAAACACATCACTTTACCGAGCAAAATTCAAATTTACAAGATCCCAATTTAAGTTGATTAACACGAGAACATAAAACTTTAGAAGATAAACCACTTGAAAGCATATCTGGAATACAAAATTTTAAAAAACCTTGCTCATTTGCAATTCAACCTAGCAGACTCAAATATTAGGGCCTCTTAAAACTTACATTAAGAGGAATATTTTATGATGGGGCAAAAAAAGCTTTTAAAAAATACTATTATTTTACTTTCTGAAAATACACTTTTTGTACCTCTGTGACTAGTTGGAATAAATGCAGTTAAACAAAAATAATCTAATTTTTCTTTTACTGCCCAGTTTGTAAGACATTGTGCCAGTCTGTTTTTATTTTATTTATTTTTTACAATAAGAATCAAGAGGGGGGGAAAAGAGAAGTGCTTATACTCACAGTTTCTCCTTTTAGGCAAGGAAGTTGCAAGCACCTCCCACTAACTTTCAAAATTGTTGAAATAGATTTATTAATGCTCTTTGATAAATTTTATTAATAAAAGATTTGAAGTTTCTCTCATCTAAGTGCATGCATGGGAATGGGTACAAATACAAGTGTAACATTTTCAACCATTAAGTCTCTCCAACTCTTTGTGATCCTATGGACTATACCACGCCAAGCCGCTCCCACCCACCCCTGTCCTTCACTTCTCTTTGGGTTTGTCCAAATATATGTTCATTTATTGATGACACCATCTAAACGTTTCATCTTCTACCATCCCCTTCTCCTTTTGTGCTCAGTCTATCCCAACCTCAGAGTGTTTTCCAATGAGTCTAGTCTTCTCATTTGGTGACCAAAGTATTTGAGAAGGAAGGAAGGAAGGAAGGAAGGAAGGAAGGAAGGAAGGAAGGAAGGAAGGAAGGAAGGAAGGAAGGAAGG
>JANHGC010002569.1:129760-141625 GCA_027560395.1 Boaedon fuliginosus | reverse complement strand
GTCTGCAAGGAATATAAATCCTTCCATTCCCCACCATCCTGTCAGAGCTGAAGAAGCTTCTTGGATGAGAAGTAAAACATCTTCATAGAAAAAATAAACAAGAAAGTCCAGTTGTCTCCTGAAAAAGCACCTTTGGGACAACCATGACCTGGATAATTGAGAAGGAATAGGCCAAGGAATATGATTACATTATTTCTGATGCTCATCAAATAGCCGCCTCGAGTTCCCCTTGACTGGGGAAGAGAGGCGGGGTATAAATCTAAATAAATAAATAAATAATTCAGAAAGCCAAAGAATGCAAAAAATAAATAAATAAATATGTGTTTCATTTATTACAGAGAAACTGTTGATTATGTCAATCATGTCAAGGTGTACTTAGGAAAATGGGAATCTCAAAATATCTCATTTCTCTCATGCAAAAATATACACAGATCAGAAAGCTGTAATGCAGCAGAATACGGTGAACCAGAATGGTTCCAGATTGGTAAACCAGTGAGGCAAGGTTTTTTACTCTGTTTATGCAAGTTTTATGTGGCATGGTTTTAAGGCAAAAAAACCACCATCAACAACCTCTGGTATTCTGATGACATCACTCTGATAACTGAAAATGCAATTGATCTGTGTGTTTCCATGATGTTGTATTGTTTCATTGTATGTGAACAAAGTCTTATGATTCATTGGAAAGAATCAAACAGTTTTGAGCCCAAGTTTGTGCCCATTAGAACAAGTTTGAAAATTATACCCAGAATCAAGTTGTCAGTTTGCAGTTGCCTATCCTGAAACATCCCAAGCACCTGTGCAAGAAGCTCCAAACCCACTGCCTGCTAATGATTATTTTGTGTTCTACTGGGACATTTGTGGCTACTTAAACGAGGGCAGAGAACTGTGTAAGTCTTAATGCAGGGAGTGGGTGGTGGAGATTTGCACAGAGTGGTAGATCCTGTTCTCCATGATCCCTCACACTGTGCTTTTCTCTATTTTGGGGGATGCGTCCAGCTGAAATTATTGATTGAACATCAGCATCTTCACTGACTGGCAGCCTGATGAACTGCAGTAGAGAATAGCATCCAACTCTTGTGTTGCAGGGCCAAACAGAAATGCTCTTTTTATGAATAATTTATCATAACCTACACTTTGAAAATTTAAACCTTAATCTTCAAATTGCTCTTCTGGCACAAGGTTTACTGCCATTTTGTTTTCAATGCATTATCCTGATGTTTATCTTCAAGAGAGATGGCTTTTTTATTCAGAATATTTATTGAATCCCTTTCCATGCTATGGCTGATCTTTTGTGACCTAACTTGTTTAAAATGCCCATTTGTTTCATGCCACAAAAACAACATTTGTAACCAGTGAAGTTACATTGATTTTGCCAACACATTTCTCCAAAGCTTTTGTTAGTTCTGAGCATTGTGCACATAAACATGTCTGGGTTCCTTTTTGTGCCCTACCATTGATTATAGAACTCTTTGAAATGGAAAACTTGCTTGATCCATTTTCTACTGAACTTAAAAATAGGAGGGAAAATACCAGTATGGTATTCAAAGTGCTTGTTATTCACTGACTCAAGTAGAAAATCTTTCCTGTTGAAAATACCTAAACTGCAGGCATCTGTAGCAGTCATTTAAAGTTAAACACTTCACTTACTGATCCAAACATTTCCAACTGAAAATACGAAAGGGCCCTCCAATTTCTGGCAATGTTTGTGTTTCTTCTAGCAAATGTGCCATATTTTCTTTCCATGTTGAAAGAATGAATAAAAAAGCACTAATGCATTTATTTAAAATATCTCTTAGTCGAGCAGTTTATGGGATTTGCTTTGCTGCTGTAGGATTGTCAGAATTCTTGGCATAGCCAACATATGACTAACCCCAAATCTTCTCACTTTTAAGAAACTCTGACTCTGACCCAGACATTAGGGATCAATTGAGTAAGAGTCCCCCTTTGATAGTTGTGTCATGTACTAATTGCCATGGTATCTTTTGTATTTATGTATTGTGTTTATTATGAGGGTGTTTTTTTATTTATTGTTTTTATGCTGTATACCACTCAGAATTACATCATTTGAGATGGAAAGTCCTATAAATCTTGAAAATAAATAGAAGATAAATCAGAAACACTAACAGTTAAATCACAATTATTTTTAACCCAAGGAATCTAATGTTATGTTGTTATTTTCAGTTAAATAGTTCATGTTTCTAGTCTTAAAAATAACCACCACATTGTAACCATGCTTCACCACAAATATTTTGTATTGTAGTGCTTATATATATGTGTGTGTATGTGTGTGTATGTAATACAGATGGTGCCTGCACTTGATCAGTAAGAAATTTGGTTATTTCAGAATTTCCTTTGCTGTCCATCACTATTGTTTATAGGAATTCAACTCTGGGAAGCAAAGATCAAGCAGCATTGTCAAAGTAGATCAGTCCTCGGGCTACCAAATAAGAGTAGCAGACATTAGGTTTTTGCAAAGACTTAGACTTATCTGTAGCTCTTTGCTGACATCTGATGTCTATCCTAATTAGTACAGGGGGGGTGGATTTCTGCCATGCTTACCTGCATCCTGCAGGCTGATTTAACTCATTCTGCAACTTAGGCATTTCTTAATTTAGTCTTTGAGCTTAGGCCAGTCCTCCGGTAGACCACAAAAGCTTTTTTTTGCTTTTTAAGACTGAAGGCCCAGCTGGGCCACCCGAAGCATGCAGTGCAGTGTTAGCTGCTATTCTCTATCTCTGATGGAATTTAGAGGAAGTTAGATACAGCGCAGCAAAAACACATGTGTCTATTCTCCCATTTACACCTTTTCAGGCTGTCACCCTGCTGAAGGTGAGGAGCTGCCTGTGGTCCATTAAAATGAGTCTAGTTTCCCCTGATAGGAATCATCATTAGACCTCGTCAGAAGCAGAGGATATATCAACCTTAAACACAAAGGGAAGAGCAAAGCAAGAAAGAAGAATAAAATAAATTGCTAATTGCTCTGTTGCTAGGTTAGAGTTTAAAGATTACTTCAAAATGTTTGTAGAGAAAGAAATTTCGGGAGAGTGATTTGTGACTTAAACTAGTGGAGAATTGGGGGGGGTTTCACATTTTCTTATATTTATATTAAAGTTAGCATACATTGTTTAAAAGTCATAATGACAGTGTGATGAAATACATGTTTAAAATAATGGTATAAGTATTCCTTGATTACAACCTGACCATTTAACTTTTTAAAAAGTTACTTATGATCTGTCCTCAAAGTGGTGACCCTCTCCCCCTGCAGTGATTGCATTTTGAACCTTGGCAACTGGCTCACATTTATAACTGGTTGTACTAGTATCCCATGGTCATATGACCATGATTTACAGTGTTTTTGGCTGGTTTCTGTCAAACAATACCCATTCATAGAATAGAGTAACTTTTTTGCTGTTGTTAGTTGTAAAATGTCCGACCCATCGCGACCCCATGGACAATGTTCCTCCAGGCTTTCCTGTCCTTTACCATCCCCCAGAGTCCATTTAAGCTCACACCAACTGCTTCAGTGACTCCATCCAGCCACCTCATTCTCTGTTGTCCCTTTCTTCTTTTGCCCTTAAACATTCCCAGCATTAGGCTCTTCTCCAGTCAGTCCTTCCTTCTCATGAGGTGGCCAATGTATTTGAGTTTCATCTTCAGGATCTGGCCTTCTAAAGAGCAGTCAGGACTGATCTCCTCTAGGACTGACCGGTTTGATCGCCTTGCAGTCCAAGGGATTCACAAGAGTCTTCTCCATAGTTCAAAAGCCTCAATTCTTTGACGCTCAGCCTTTCTTATGGTCCAACTTTCACAGCCATACATTGCAACTGGGAAAACCATAGCCTTGTCTATACACACTTTTGTTGGTAGGGTGATGTCTCTACTTTTTAGTATGTGTTTAGATTTGCCATAGCTTTCCACCCCAGGAGCGTCTTTTAATTTCTTGGCTGCAGTCCCCATCTGCAGTGATCTTGGAACCCAGGAAAATAAACTCTGTCACTACCTCCATTTCTTTCCCATCTATTTGCCAGGACTTGAGAGAGCCGGATGCCATGATCTTAACTGCATCAAGAGGCTCTTTACTTAGTAATAAAATATAAGGGTAGAATCCTCTAAGTCAGGTGTGTCAAACATCCAGTGTCATGGCAGTGTCACGTGACATATCAGGACTCCCCCCCCCCCTCGCTATACCAGGCATGGGTATGGCCAGCGTGTGACACATCTAGCCCACAGGCCACAAATTTGACAGCCCTGCTCTAAACAATTCTCTTAAACCAACTCCATTGGGGTGGTGGTGGTACATGTGTTCTAGTGCTCTATGATCCCTCACTGGCTTTCAGTATTGTCAACAACTATCCTTCTGTACCAGCTATGGGGATTAGAAGTGAGAGGCATTGGGTGGTCAATTCCATTTGGTGTTGAGAAAGGGACAGGAAAAATGCTATCTGCAGCCTCTTACATTTAGGCTGCCTTAGAGTTCAATGCTTTCCTCTATCCTGTTTAATATCAATATGAAACTACTGAGTGAGATTATCTGCCATTCTGAGGTTCAGGAACATTAGTGTGCCAATAATACCCAGCTTTACATCTCAACCCCAAGCTACATCAATGATGCTTTCTGTATTAACCCAGTGTCAACAGGCTGTTCAGACCTGGATAGGTCTACAGCCACTCAATCCTGAGTGACTGTAGCCATATGACATTGGCCTTACCAGGTTAGGAATGTTACCATTGTTGATCTTGAAAGGTGATGCTGTTCCCCATTCAAGATTTTTGGTCCTTTTGCAGTTACTGCTAAAAGAGCAGTTGGCAGCTATGATCAGGAAAACCTCTGCTAGTGTGCCAGTTGTGCAGTTTTCTCAAACTAGAGACCTTTCAGACAGTTACTAATGCCTTGGACACCTCACAATTGGATTATTGTAATGTGCTTTATATGTGGCTGCCCTTGAAGCTACATCTGGTTCAAAATGCAGTGGTGCTAGTAGTAATAGGCAGCTGTCTGCCCACATGTTACCATTGCCGTGTGAGCTGCACTGGTTACCAATTGGCCGCTAAGTGTAATTCAAGATGCTGGTTATTACCTATAAAGTCCTATATTGCATAGGGCCTGGATATCTGAGGGACTGATTGTCTCCAAGAGTTTTTGGTCACCTAATACATTGTGACAGAGTGGTGGGTGTGCTTCAGGTTCCTTCTATTAAACATCATCTTGTGGGACCAAGTATGTATGCGTTGTCACAACAACACCCCCCCCCCTCTGGAATACCATCCCAGAGATAAGGACAGTTCCCAATTTCCTAAGGCTTGGGGATAATGTATTTTTATTTGGTTGTTTTGGGGAAAGAGTTTTGTTATTTTGTTTGATCTATATTGTTTCTATATTGTTTTAATCTGGGATGTAGAGTTATGTTTTATCTGTTTTATGGATTTTTTTTTGGTTTTGAACTATGCTCAGAATCCATTGGAATTAAAGCAGGTACAATAACTTTAAACAAATTAAATAAAGAAAACTACACATACATATACACACACCAGACATATGCAAGGTAAATGGACACAAATTAGGTCTTAAATTATGAATCTTTTGATTTGTATTCTAGATATTACCAGAATATAAAATAGTTAAATAGTCTTTCAATTTCTTATACAGGTTAAAAGAGATAATTTCCCAATACGAATAAAATATAAAACTGATGTTTTATTAAAGGATTAATGAAAAGTGAACTATATCCTTATATTGTTAGAGAACTCCTGCAAAATCCATTTGTTTGGCACCCTTGGTGCTCTTCTTGGTTTGAAATAAGTATGCCCTGTTTCATCATGCTTGGATTAAAATAGTACATAGGGAACAGCTAAAAATACGGAATCTAATGCAAACATTAAATGGTCTCATGCTGTTACTCTGGCATACATTTTCATGAAGAGGGTGCTTTATAAGCCTTTATTTATTAAGGAAAATATATATGGGTCAGGATTAATTAAAAAAAAACTTTAAATTGTTTCTCTTTATAATTTTCACAGCAGCACATAGTTAAATATTCATGATAATGTTGATGATACGCCAAAGGTCTGGAGTTTCAAAATCAACACAGGTTATTTAACCCTTTTCATCTGATGCATCATCAGAGATTTCCTCAGAAAATCCCAGAGCTCTGGAATAATTAAAGGAAAGTAATGAGGATTTAATTAGTCCTTGAGATGCGCTAAAATAGGACTACTGAGAACCTCTCCCCCCCGTCCCTCTTTGGACATGGAATGCAAGTAGGTCTGATGCCATTTCAGATGCTGCGATACGCTGGAAAATGTATTCCATAGCTGGAGGCAGTTTCGTGGCACCATTCCGTGCCTGACAGATCTGCACGGAAGGTACCCATCATGACAGTTTCTGACAAATACTCACATTCACCATCCTTTGCCAAGAGCCCGTTTTACATTCTTCTTCCTCTGGGGGTCTTTCTTTCTTTTTTCCTTCCCTTCATTTATGTTCTGTATGTTAGTGTTTCATCTTGCTTCCCCCCCCCCCATGGTTTTTGCATGGGGGAAGGGCAGGAAGGAAAGAGGTCTATAAGCATGTTTTTTTTGGGGGGGGGAGCCGATTGCAAAGAATCACAGTGGGTAACAAATTGGAGCCTTATAGAATCTAGGTGTTGCCAAAGGAAACCTTTGACATACCAGCATGTAAGCATTATCTCAAAATCAAGCTCTTATTTAATTTTAGATCTTCAAAGACATGATATTTATTAAGAGCTCCAATGTAGTAAAGTTCAGTGGAGTGGAGATTATTATCCAGGAGGAAGCAAAAACAGAAAGGATGCACTCTGGCATTTTGATGTTTTTATGGTTGGGTTTTTATTTTTTTATTTTTTGGATACACAATAACAAACAATATCTGTTGCTTCATGTTCTTGATTTACTTACTCCTTTTCATATTCTTCTATTCTATATCCTGTTATTTCATCATCTACTTATTTTCATTTAATGCAACTTAAATAAATTTATCTATATGGAAGTCTTGTGTACAATTTAGTGAATTTTTCTCTCACATTTCCCACTCAGATTCCATCATCATTTAGCATTGACATTTGATAAAAAGTTTTCCTGACATCTGTTTGCCATCTCTAAGTCAGATGCAAAGGAATAAAAATACTAATCAAACTGCAAGTCAAAAAGCACTTTCTACTAGGACTGTTTTTGATCATAAAAGGATGTTCTATCCCATTTTTCTTCTGAGGAGGATTTACAACTGATCTACTGCATAATAAATCTATTCACACTGTTATTTTGTATTCGTATACAGTTACTTTTTGGTTTTATGTTCTTTCAGGGTTTTTTAAATCCGAAGCAGAAGTACAGTAACATGAAAATCATTTTAAACTTTGCTTTTAAATCTGGTTTGTTTGAAAGGGCTCCAGCAAGGTTCCCAATTTGCTGACACTATACAAAATTGCACTTTGCTGGCTTCTTTTTTTTTTTTTTTTGGTTTATTTGAACAGGGAAAGGAGCAAAGTAATTATATGCAAATGTATGCAATGTATTTTTGCTTGCCACTAATCGCTATGAGACAGAAGCAATTTACACTATAGAGATGTTACCCAAGTGCTCTAGATGCATATAATCATTTTGTGCAGTGATCATGCAGCAATCAATGGAATGGATCTATTGAAGTTTCTAAAGATTATTAATTCAGCAGCTTTGGGGCAACTAGGAAAAAGGCCCTGATTTTTTATCAAATGTTCCCCTCCAAGAAGCGAAGTGGGTTTTTAAGTAGGTTGATAAATCAGAAGACAATCTATATAAATATAATATCTTCTCTATAACTGTTCTCAGACTATACAAAGTACCTCTACTAATGGGTTTTATAGAGTATGGGAGAATTTATTTGAAATCCTTTATAAAACTTAAGGAGCTCTCAAGAGCAAGATCACACATAGTAAATTAGAATATTTGGAGAAGAGTAGAAAAAATGCTTCACTCACAAAACCAAGGGAGATGAGGACTGCATCATGATCAATATTGTATAGCAATTGTATTCTGGTAGAGTCTTCCAGTTTAATTTTGATTCTTAACCTCTCAAGGAATTAGAAACATGTGGTATTGGGAATTCATTCACTTGTTTAGTGTGTCACCATGCTAATTTTTGATCTGGTTGCACCCAATGTTCGTCAAGGGCAAAGGTTTTCTTTTGCTGCTGCCATTTTTAAAAGAGATGTCAGAGTACCAAACTAGCTCTGTTCTTGGAGCATCTCAGTGCCACTTTCAGCACCTGATAGGTGTCACATTCAAGTCCTCAAACAACTTCATCTGGAAATCCAGTTGATTTTCATCAACTGCTTGGAGGAAGAAGACAAGTTTGAACTAAACAATCAATTCGACAGAATAAAAACCTAAAGTCAAATATCTAGGCAAAAAATGTGGCAGCTGGTTACTGGGCTGTTTCCTTAGATAAACCTTTTCGTTTTCCCACAGATGAAGTTGTTTACTTCAGGTGAAACAATATTTTTGTTATTGTTATTTTTTAGAAAGGGGAATAACTGGCTTATACTCTGCTTCTGTTGGTCTTGTTGAACCTTTTGTACTCAGGATAATTTTTTTCAAAAAGTGCCACGGTGAAACTGTAACTTAATATTATAGCACACAATTTGTTTTCAAATTCCAAGTTTTCCAGTCAGGCCCTGATATTTTCTAAAGTAGAGTTTGGGGAAAACCTCTGCCAAAAATTCTGAAGAGCTGCTGTTAGTTAATGTAGATAATTCTAAGTTGACATATGTGTTCCAGAAAACATGGCTTCTTTTGACGCTTTGCTCATTTGCTTACATTTGATGACTTCATCTGAAGATTCTCAGGTGATGTCCCTCTCACTGAAAAGTCTTAGAAATTTTTTTGCATTCTAAGAACAAGAACTACATTCCAGAGCATAATAGATCCTATGATTTTCTCAGTCCTTTTTTGGGGGGCGGGGGGGGGGTAGGAATTCCAGGCTGTTACTGTAGGAAATGAGCTCATACAAACATAAAACTATAAACTATTATTTGCATCATTATATACAGTTCAAGTGTTTCAGCTTTAATATATATGAGTACAAATATATTCCTATATAATTCTATATAATCCTATAAAATTCTATAATCCCAATTCTAAGTTATATCTTCTAGGTCTATTGTTTTCTATCTTATTTTTCTTCCTATTCTTAGCTTCCCTTTATTTATTCTCCAACCAAATGTACCATTTCGTCCAACATTCATAAAATATTGAGTCCCCTTTGTTTCGAATTTTCATTGTGAGTCGATCTAGCTCTGTGTATTCCAAGATTTTTTGTATTAATTTTTCATCTGTTGGTAGTTCTTTTTGTTTCCAATTCTGTGCAAAGAGCAATCTCGCAGCTGTTGTTATATGTAAATTAAATATATTTCCTCTTTCTTTAATCCCCCTGGTAAAATTCCTAATAAATATATCTCGGGGTTTTTTCCATTTTTATCCCCAGTATTTCCTGGACCCATTTCCTAATTTTGTTCCAATACTGTCTTCCTAGTGGGCATGTCCACCACAGATGGTAAAAGGTACCAGCATTATAAATATTTAGAGTCCTTCACTTGTTCAACAGGTTTATCAGTAATTTTCCAAATATAGAAAATGTTAAAAAGTTCCAGTGAACACTATTTCCTTCTTTTTAGTACAATTAATTTCCAGATTTGTTACCTAGAACAAAAGGATGCTATTGCTCCTAGGTGTTGTTTTAAATCTGATTTGCTGCTTCATAAAAGTGTTTTTAAAACAGCAGCATTATCTTCCTGAGAAGAAGTTGATGAAAGGAAGGGGCAGGTAACTTCCTCTACAGTTTGTCCTGAAAAATTAAATTCAAAACTGCCACAAAATGGTATAGAGTTTGAATGCTTCTTGCCCAGATGGTATAAGATTTTATACTGATCAACTGTCAAGTAACCTGGTCTGAATCTGCTTGTTTCTCAGCCATCTGTTTTCCTGGATCAACCAATCAACAAGTTTATAACATTTGTGTTCTGTTTGTTTTGAGCCCACTAATCTATATACTGTATAAACCTATTGGGGGGAATATCCTTGTCCTTTCTTAAATATTGAAAGATGGAATATTCCAGTCTTTAGAAAGCAGCAAGGAGTTTAATAAGAGAACTATCAGATAGGATTTATTCAAGAATTCTAAAGGAGCTAAGTTTGTCTACTGTTTCACAGTCTTCAACAGATTTAAGGATTTCTGAATATGAAACAGGAAAGGGTATGAAATTCAGAATGCTAGATTTTCTTTGCTGACTGATGTAAAATAATAGGTGGCCCAAGTCTCAAGCAGGACAGAATTATTAGAAGTACGTGGGATATAAGATGCCAAAATATAAATTTTGTCAAGAATTGGTTGTTGGATCTTTTGCCAGTTTGCTTACATGTAACTCTGATTTTTCAAAACTATACTGGACCCAATTCTTACTAATAGAAAAGAAGTGATAGACTTCCAGTTCCAGACCCGAAGGGACAGGGCATGAAATCCATGATCTCCGTGGTTTCGGCCCTGGCTTCCCCGCCGGTGGGCTCCTAGAGGAGCCTGTGCCCGTCTGTAGGAACGGGCTAAGCGAGGGGAGGACGTCTGGATCAGTATAGGAGAGCTGCATTTCTCCTGCCAATCCTCTCACCACCTGAAGCCGCCAACGGATGAAGTGGCGCCCTGAGCTCAGAGGGAGAGAAAAGGATAAAAAAGAGCCGGACTGGATTGAATGACTGAGTTTATTTGATAAGGGAAAGAGACTGGTTAATTGGTGTTATTTTGATTAATATTAAACCCTCCGAACCGATAGTAAATGGAGGAGATTAGAAATGTTTTTCGGACTTTTCAAATACAAATGCGAGAAATATTTGCGCAGATGCGTGAAATAATGATTAACCCGGAAACAACTCAAGATCGACTAACCGAGAAAAAATTAAAGAGAACAACTAAATTGCCTAAAGCTACTGCGCGTAGGAGAAAAACAACGAAAACAAAGAAAAAATGGATACCTATTAAAATGAGCAAGCGACGATCGGCGAGGAGGGAAACAAGATGGAGAACGGAACATCGCAAGAAAATGGAGAGATGGGCGGAAGGAGATTGGTGGAAACAAGCACGTGGTAATACACAAGCGCAAGGATTGGGAGGACTGGAGTATCGGGCTGGCCCACCAAAACAAAGAGACTTAAGAAGCCTGCGGAAGAGGGATGACGGTTAAGGAATTTGCGGAGTGGAAGAAAGAGGGGGGCGCAGAAACACAACAGTTTAAGCAGGAGAGCAATTGTATTTTAGAACTAAATGTTTAAGAGGTCTGATTTTTTGCTTCTTTTCTTTTGTTAAATATACTTTCTTATATGTGTACTATTTTCTTTAAACTTTGAAAAATGGCTTTCATTTCTAATTTTTAACTAAACATACCTATATGTGACTAGAGACAAGATAAAAGTTAAATTTACAAATGAATCTAAGTGGGACAAACGGGAATCGGGAAAAGAAAAGAGGTAAATTGTTATAAATTGGTGATGTATTTTTAAGGTAAAAAAATAGTAATGAATTAAATTAGAAGATATATAGAAAATAATAGAATTGAAAATGAGTTAAAGAAGTAAGAGGTAATGCGTAAAGTATGATGTTATGGATGTCTTCCTTCCTGGAATTATACTATAGAAAGGAGAATGTTGGGTAATGAGTTAAAGGTTTAAAAATAAATACGGATATGTGATTAACTATAATATATAGGAAGGAGAAGAGACATGAAAACTAATATAAATTAGATACTCAAAGTTAAAATATCTACAAATCAAGAAGAGTCTATAAAGAAATGAATTGAATATTAAATTTAAATACAAAATATTAAG
>JANHGC010002569.1:96148-129660 GCA_027560395.1 Boaedon fuliginosus | reverse complement strand
AAATATTTCCTTTTGGAGGAAGATGGTTGAGAAGGTGGTCGTGTGGCATCTCCAGAGGTTTCTGTATGAAACGGATTATCTCAACCCCTACCAGTCAGGATTCAGGCCTAGATTTAGGAAGAAATGGCATTGGTTGCACTTTTGGATGATCTTTGGCAGGAGTAGGATAGTGGTAGTGCAGCCATCCTTGCTCTCCTTGACCTCTTGGCGGCTTTCGATATCATCGACCATAGTATCTCCTGGAGTGGCTTTGGGGGATGGGAGTGGGAGACCTTCTACTAATCTGGTTCACTTCTTTCCTCTGCAGCCGTGCTCAGTCAGTGTTGATAAGTGGGGAGAAATCTAGCCCTTGCCCACTGCTTTGCGGGGTTCCGCAGGACTTGGTACTCTCTCCGCTCCTGTTCAATATTTATATGAAGCTGCTGGGTGAGATCATCCATCACCATGGACTGAGGTATCACCAATATACTGATGATACTCAGCTGTATGTGTCAGACCATGATGAGTTAAGTGATGTCGTGTTCTCCGTCTCGCAGTGCCTGGAAGCTGTTAGAGCCTGGATTGGGAGCAGTGGGTTGAAACTAAACCCTTGCAAGAATGAGTGGCTCTGGATTTGGGTTTTGTTGGCTCAGAGAATAGCACCTTTTGGTCTTGAATGGGGTGGCACTATCTCGAACAGACCCTGTGCGTAAACTAAGAGTTCTCCTGGATGCAGGACTCCTGCTCAAAGACCAGATGATGATCATGGCCAGGAGGGCCTTTGTGCAACTGTGGGTTGTGCACCATTTATGCCCTTTCCTGGGCCAACAGTCCCTACTCACAGTCATTCATGCCCCAATCACTTCCGGTCTTGACTATTGTAACACGTTCTACATGGATCTGCCCTTGAAGAGCACCTGGAAGTTCCAATTTGTGCAAAATGCAACACCCACATGGTTTTGTGTAGCCCACGATTTGATATGTATCACCTATGCTGTGGGAGCTGCATTGGTTGCTGATTTGCTTCCGGGTGCAATTCAAGGTGTTGGTTGTCACCTTTAAAGACCTTCGTGTCATGGGATCAGGTCATCTGAGGGCCCATCTTGTGCCGGTCACATCTACCTGACCTAACAGAACGTGAAGGCAGGGAATGCTGCAGGTCCCATCCCTGATGGAGATACACCTGGTTGGACCCAGAAAAAGAGCCTTCTCTGTGGTGGAACTTGACTCCTCCAGAGATTAGAACGGCCCCCACTCTAATATTCTTCTGGAGGGTGCTGAAGACCAGGTTCTGCCAGTGAGCCTGGGGAACCCAGAACAGGATGGAGCCCGCTAAATGACTCGTGTGATCTGCTGTTGCCAGGGTGAGAGGTGGAGGGTGATTTTTATATTGTACTATATTAATTTATTAGATTCTTTTTGTTAGTTTTATTGTTTTAAATGTGATTTTATATTCTGTAAGCCTCCTAGAGTCGCCATGGGCGAATAGGCGGCAATATAAATTAGGTAGGCAGGCAGGCAGGCAGACAGACAGACAGACAGACAGACAATACTCCTTCCTCCTCCTATTATCCCCACAATAGCTACCCTGTGCTGAGAGAATGTATAAATGGTAATTTAAAAGAGAATGCAAACAAAAAAGAAAGATACACTTCCATGGAACATACTTACCAATAAACTGGGCTTGGCCAACTTTAGGTTACCTCTTCTATTTAGTAAGTGGCTCAGTAGTAATAGATGATGTGGAATTTTGAAGCTAATTGAAAAATTTCTGTAGGAGACTATTAAAAACCTTCTACAATAGCAGGGAATTAATATAGTAATCATTTGTTCCTATCCTGATCATGTACTTACCCAGATAATTTGGTAATAGAGCTAAGTGAGGAAAGAACCATTAAAATATTATTTTGTATGTTAAACACAACTTTCCTTTGGCAACAACAGCGGCCTTAGTTTTCCTTGTTCGGCCTATTTTCATTCAGCGCAAAATTGAAATTTAACTTTAAAGGCATCAGAGGAGTCTTTTTTTAAATAATTTTTATTGGTTAAAAAGCAAGTAAAAAACATTTAAAAAGAAACAATACATGACTTACATAGCACACACAACATAAACATAAAAGTATAAACTATTATTTACATCATTATGTATGCAGTTCAAGTGCTTCAACTTTAACATATATCAGTGCAAATCTATTCCTATATATTTCTATACTCTTATCTAAATTATATCTTCTAGGTCTATTGTTTAGTATATTAATTTTCTTCCTATTCTTAGCTTCCCTTTATTTATTCTCCAACCAGGTGTACCATTTCATCCAACATTCATAAAATATTGAGTCCTTTGTTTCATATTTTCATTGTAAGTCAATCTAACTGCGCATTCCAAGATTTTTTGTATTAGTTTTTCGTCTGTTGGTAATTCTTTTTGTTTCCAATTTTGTGCAAAAAGTAATCTTGCAGCTGTTGTTATATGTATGATTAAATATATTTCCTCTTTCTTTAATCCCCCTGGTAGAATTCCTAATAGATATATCTCAGATTTTTTTCCCATTTTTATCCCCAGTATTTCCTGGACCCATTTCCTAATTTTGTTCCAATATTGTCTTGCCAATGGGCATGTCCACCACATATGGTAAAAGGTACCACCATTGGAGTTACATTTCCAGCAGTTGGGTGGCATGTTTGGAAACATCTTGGCAAGCCTAGCCGGTGGAAGATGCCATCTATACAGCATTTTTATTTGATTCTCTTTGTATGTTACTGCCATTGTCCTTTTATAATTTCTTGTCCAAATTTTCTGCCATTTTTCTAATTCCAACATGTAACCAAAGTTTTTAGCCCAAGCAATCATTGTATCTTTGACAATTTCTTCCTCCATTTTCCAATTAAGTAAATAGCTATATCCCATTTTTATTTGATTTTTGTCTCCCCCAGTATAATTTTATCAAGAATTTTTGAATATCCTTTTTGTACCTTGATTCAGTCTGTATGTAATTGTAGTTCTGTCTTTGATTTTAAATTCCCTTCTTGATTTAGCAACTCTTTATATCTAATCACTTTGCTCAGGTCTAACAAATTTGGGTACGTTGTTGCTTCCACCGTAGACAGCCTTGTGGTTTACTTTCCCTCCATAAAAGGCATGCCAAACCAACTGTAGGTCATGTCCCTCAATTACTAAAATCCTCTTGTTTTTTAGTATGATCCAGTCTTTTAATCATGTGGTTGCTGCTGCTTGATAGTAAAGCTCCCAGTCTGGGAGGCCCAATCCTTCTCTTTCCCTGGCTTCCTGCATCATTTTTAACTATATTCTTGGTTTTTTCTTTTGTCATATGAATTATTCGTTATTTTATCAATTTCTCTAAAAAACTTTTTACTTTGTAATATTGGAACTGTTTGAAATAGGAAGATCAATTTCAGCAAGATGTTCATTTTTATCACTGCAATTTCCCGATCATCGATAATTGTAATTTACCCCATTTATCCAAATCTGTCTTAATTTTTGTATCAATTTACCATAGTTACCATCCTTAATAGAGGAACATCTTGCCGTAATCCAAATTCCTAAGTATTTTACCTTTTTGACAGTTTGTATTCCCATTCTCTCCACCAATTTTCTTTCTTTCTTTCTCCTGTGTCATATTTTTAACTATCATTTTAGTGTTATCTTTATTCTTAATCCTGCTAATAATCCGAATTCCTCAATTTTCTTTAATAATTTTGGTCCTGTTTTTATTGGTTCTTCCATCACAAACACTATATAGTCAGCAAATGCCTGAATTTTGTAACACTCTTTTCTAATTTCTAATCCTTTTATTTCCTGATCGTTCCTAATTTGTCTTAGTAAGGTTTCTAAGGTCAAAATGAAAAGCAGTGGGGAGATTGGGCATCCCTGTCTTGTTCCCTTCTTAATATTGAATACTGTTGACTCTTCCATTTATTAGGATCTTTGCTTTCTGTTTTGAGTAACTTGCCTGTATTAGCCTAGTTATTTTTTCACCAAATTTCATATGATATAATTGCTGGGTTATGAAGTTCCAATTTACATTGTCAAAGGCTTTTGGGGCATCCAGAAATACTAGGGATAATTGTTTATCCAGGTGTACTTTGTAATATTCTAAGATAGCCGATATAATTCTTACATCCTTGCTGTGTAACTAATAATTATCCTTCTAATATAGGTCTTGGCTGTATCCCAATTATTTTGGATTGTAGTCTGCTCTTTTTTGTTTTCCTCAGAAAAATAGGTCATTTCTTTCCTTACTCTTGCACAAATTCTTGAGCATTTATTATATTGGTATTCATCATCCACCTTGATCTCTCTTTTTTCTTTCCTTGCCAGGTGACTGCAATGGGGCTGTGGTCTGCCCATGTATTTGTCTCAATTTCTATTATTTGTATTTTATTTCTAATTTCTTGTGTTGCCCAGAACATGTCTAATCTAGACCATGATTGAAATCTCCTTCCTTTCTTCTTCCTTCTTACCCTTTTCTGTCTTTATGATGAATCCTTGCATTTCACTTTTACTCTCTGGTTCCCAAGATTAGTTGTGCATTCAAATTACTGCCAGCAGCCTGTTAATTCAATTACTTTGAACCTGTCTTGTCCATTAATCCATCTTCATTTTGAATTCAGAATACCTCTCTCGCACAACTTACTGTCTTTTTGGATAGGCAGAAACAAATGTGGCACAGTTAATGATTATTTAGAGGAGCCAAGAATCTCTCTGCCATCTTAGCTAGCAGGCACTGATGAAGCCAAGAAGTACAGTCAAATTAATGACTGCTAAAAGTCAGCAAAAATTTCTTTACTCTGAATGAGTTTTGGTTTAGGAGGAAACCAGAGTCCATTATTGTTTATTTGTTTACTTGTTTGTTCAATTTATAAGTCACTTCAATTTTCCAAATAATTCTGCACAACTCCTTGGCAAATTATTAAGCCTTTCGTTTATTTATTTTATTTATTTTATTAGATTTGTACACCACCTCTCTTCCCCAGTAGGGGGAACTTGAGGCGGTGACCATCCATTTTAGTTTTGATTGACTGTTTTCAGTTAGCTTTATCTGTAGATTCACTATTCTTTGGAACAGGGATGTCAAACTCACATCATAATGGCGGCATCACGTGATGTATCTGGACTTCTTTCCCCTTCGCTAAGCCAGGCATGGGTGTGGCCAGCACATGATGCATCTGGCCTACAGGCCTACTTTGTAGGTTAGGGAGATCCTAGCAAGGAAGCATCCATTCATCTTCTCTAGCACAGTTACTAGGAAGTTGGAAGATATTCAAACTGACTCCTTGCGCCTTTGGTTTTCTAAAAATAATATTTCCGTTTGTCTTGTTGGTCATTAAAATATACCTAGACCAGGTAGACAGCACTGTAATAAAGCTGATACAACCTAAAACTCTGAAACATGGGCATTGACATCCGAACAGTCAGCACATAGTTCAGCTACGGTAGGTATTATCATGTGTACAATGAAATGCCATATTTCATTGGAGTAGGCTCCAAATGAAGAAAGTTTCCAATTTGGAAATGCATATTCTCGTCTGTTTCTAATTATAAATAATTAGATAAGCAATCATAATTGGAAACAGAAAGAAGACATTATTTCTTGAATTTCATGAAGGGAAGCATGCAGTGGGGTACCCCAAAGCTCTGCCTTAGGCACAGTACGCTTCAAAATCTTCATAAATGGTTTAGGCGAGGGGCTAGAAGGGGAGCTCATCAGATTTGCAGACAACATCAAGCTGGGCAGAATTGCCAACATCTTAGAAGACAGACTCAGGATTCAGAAGGACCTTGACAGACTTGAGCATTGGATCCCATCCAACAAGATGCAGTTCAGTGGTGAAAAAAATAAAGTCCTGCACCTAGGCAAGAGAAATCAAATGCACAGGTATAGAATAGGTGATGCCTTGCTCCACAGTAGTAATTTGGAAAGGGATCTAGGTATCCTGGTGGACACCTAGCAGTGTGCTACAGCTGCCACCAAAGCCGATGCAGTCCTAGGATGCATCAACTGAGGGATCGTATCAAGATCACAAGAAGTGATAATACCACACTATACTGCACTAGTGAGGCCACACTTGGAATACTGCATCCAGTTCTTGTCGCCATGATACAAAAATGATGATGAGGTCTTACAAAGAATACAAAGAAAAGCAAGGTCAAGGCTAAACTGTAATGAAGAGTTAAGGGAATGGGTATGTCTAGCTTATTGAAGAGAAGGATTGGGGTGCCATGATAACTATCTTCCAGTACTTGAGGGAGTGTCATAGAGAAAAGAGGGTTGACCATTTTCCAAAACACTTGAGGGCAGGATAAGAAGTAACAAATGGAGGATCATTAAAGAGAGATCTAACCTAGAAGTAAAGAGATTTCCTGACAGTGAGAATGTCAATCAGTGAAATCGCTCATCACCAAAAATTGCCGTTGCGCCATCCCTGGAGGTTTTCAAGAAGAGATTGGACAACCATTTGCTTGAGTAGGGAGTTGAACTTGAAGACCTCCCAACCTCATTATGCTGTATTTTATGTTCTAAAAAATCCTAGAAAAGTAGCAAGTAGATGTCCTAGAAAACCAGTGGCCTTTGGAATTAATAAAGTATAATCTTTTTAGATTTGATTTAGATCAGAAACTCTTCAACAATGCTATGGTAATCATGCCTTAGTCAAGAGCAGTTACGTTTTACCTGAACAATTGCTAACACTTTGCTAGAGATCAGAAGAAGCTGAAGAAATGCATTTAGTGGGAAGGTGTTCTGAACCATGATTTCTAACCAAACTCTAAAGTATCACTGTGCAGTAAATTGTTGGGGAAAAGGAAGCTGGCATTTTTGTTATCAAAGACAGTTTGCTTTTGGATCCATTTGGCAATCAAGAAATAGTAGGTTAAAGGCCTGCAGTTTAACTATATGCTACTCGTGTGTGTGTGTTTTTTTTTTTAATATAAACTCCTTTGTGCATTGCTTTATAGTTTACTTGACATCATTAAGCAAGATTTGTATGAGGAAAATTTGGATTTTCCTTCCCAAACTACCATCTGGAAGAATCTGTCTAATTCTTCCCACAATTCCAATTTATCAATGATAGATGATATTAATTTTAAGCCTTAGACAGGTAGAAAACAAAAAAAGGAGGAGATATACTTAAATATCATTGCTGTTGTATGTAGATGAGGTTTTTGTCCTATCCAAAGAGAATTGGTTGAGAGATTTAGCCACTTAACTTAATAGCACAGCTGGTGGAACTCCAGGGGGTCTTGGTTAAAGCTTTAGTTGGATCATTATTTTCTGCCTTCACCAAACCAATTCAGTTTGTGAAAAGGAATGAATAAACAAATAAAGACCAAAGACCGAATACAGAATTAAAATAGAGAATTTAAAAATATATAAGCAGTAGAACAAATGTCTCCAGTCTTAACAAATTTGGCATCCTTAGCAGCCTTTTCAATAGAAGACAAATGTGGAAAGATGACAAGCTGTGTGAGAGTTATTTCACCAAAGAAACATTTTTAAAGCATCTTTAGTTGAATTTATGCAAAAAGCTGTGTCAGCAAGATGCAAATCTTAGCAATCATTATTTAAATGTTCAGGGTGCCGAACAAAAAGTTTGTTATAGTAGCCCAGTGAATTTTTATTGGTTTACTACTATCCAAAAATGCCCACTAGAACAGCTTGAAGTTTATGTTAGCTAATAAAATTGCTTGCCAAAAATCCTTAATTTCTGTGGCTGCTGTACCAGCAAAAATAAAATAACTGGAAAGCAAAGGTGGAGGAGAGCTGGGGGAGATGTCAGTAAGGTTGAAAATGATGAGTCAGGGTTTGCATTGACCTGGTTTTTCTTCCCATAGACATTTATAGCCGCATCTTCCCTGGTTTTAAAATTCAGAATTTGACATTTTGTGAAGTGGTTGAGGGTGTACTATTAAGGACTTAGTTAAGAGAGCACTTGCCATCATTTCCCACTGTTTCTTGGATTCTTTTGGAATTTGATTTTATAATATATCTTCTACGGTCTAAGGTATCTACCCAGTGAGGCAAATGCTCTATTAATGCAAATGTTTAAAATACAGTGTTTTGCTAATGACCTAATCTGTCTTTTAAATGATTTTTAAATATCATTTAAGGTAATTTATATTCTGAGGAGATAAACTCTTTTGAAAGTTTGTAGCTACAGTATTTCAGAGGGCCAAGCCCTCTGAACTTGCTGTTAGAATTGCTTTTTTGTCCTGAGATAGTTAAGCTTTCAAAATTTAAGCCTAACAGACTTTTCCCCTCAAATTCATTACTGTAGAAGCACCCTGTGTTTGTTACCAGTATCTTCTCATTCACCAGATTGTTGAGATTTGATTACTGTTAATGTACATTTAATAATAATGTGAATGCTAGAATATATTTATCACCCTCATGTTTGATTTTGTTAGTCCAAAAAGGACTTGCCAACAGATTCAGTAGTCAATCAAAAATTATCACTGAAACATGTATTATATTTGTAAGGGACTGTGACTGTAGTTGGCAGATCAAAATAGCTTTTTATGTTCAAGTACTTTCTTGGAAATAGGGTTGCTTAGCAAGGAATGTTTATGAGAAATATTAGGACTCTTAATTATTCATAATGTTTTCACTTCCATTTTCCATGTATTTCTCATATAGTCCACCCCCCCCCCTTTGTTTTATAAATTTGTAAATTCAGACCTCTGGGAACTCTGCTTTATTAGCAGAGCTCTGGGAGAAGTTACATATGAACAACTGATTTATACAGAGAGAGTGACAAATCTGTGAAATATAACTCTTTATTAGGATTAAAACACAGTATTACTGAAACATTAATTAAGATAATCCTGCTTTTGGCCACAATAGTTCTAGTGACTTCTATGACTTCCCTTTCGTAGCTTAATTCTCCATGTGCTCATGTTTTGTTCAAGGCATGTGTGAAGAGTAGCTTTCTCAAAGCAGGATTAGGATTAAAATTTCTATACTAATGATCTGATAGTGGAGGAGCTTTGTCATAAACAGATCATGTTCTATCTATGCTGTTTAGATTAGCATACATCCTTGTATAGGTGTTAGTAGTTCTGTTGAAGACCAGATCAATTTGTGGAACACACAGATGTCCCTAACAGGTGTCACTAGTGCTCCTAAGTACAACTAGTTATAACAGAACTCAAAAGACATCTTGATGTACTAGCAAGATGAATATAATGAAATTAGTAAGGAAAGGGCTGTACTGGAGAAATGTAACATAATCCATAATGTAGAGGGAAATGCAAATGAAGAAATTTTCAGGAAGGATTAAATCAAACATGGAGTTTGATTTACTTTAAGTGGCTTAGCTGAAAATGAAAACAGTACTAGTGACAGCAATTAAACCGGGCAAATTTCTCTCCTTCGGTTGAGTCTGCAGTGAACAGGGTAGTAATACTTTTTCACACTGTATGGCATCTTCATCAAGACATTGGAGGATAGAATCAAGAAATGTTGGAACAATTTTCAACATGCTTTTCAAATGAAATTGATCAGATTTGCAGCAATGTCATTTCCAGTGTTGAGGTAGGTCATAGGGTACCCTGACAGATAACCTTCATAACTGCTTATCCTGTTCTTATGGAATAGTTTTCAGCTTTTATTTCTTGAGGATGTTGACAGAATACATGGAGAGTTAAAGGCCACCTTCCCGTTGCTCAGGTTTTAAGTTGACCTGTGGCCAATGAAGGAATAATTTTTATTGTTTTTTTCCCTTTACAAATGCTTTTTACACACAAACAGTAGTTTTTAGGTACTATACAGGTCATTAAAAATGCTTCATTTTTTTATAAAATTTCTCTAAATTTCCCCTTATCATCTTATCTAAACAATAGTTTACAAAAATCTATTCCATTTATAATCAAACCAAATTAATCCTACGATATCATTCCCTCCTTCACTTTATGCTAGTAAAATTTATCGGTCACCTCTTCATTTTTACTAATTATACATCTCATTCCCCCACTTCATTCTATTCTTAAAATTCATATTAGCCACATTTTAATCATTTAAGTTCCTTATATATCTTCCATGTATTCACTTTTAAACAGTTTAATTCATCATGTTAGAGTCCTTAATTTCTGTTACATTTTCCCTGTTTTCATTTCATTCAATTCTTAAAATTTACATTAACCTTATTTTAATCCTTTATAATCATTTAAATTTCTTATATTTCTTCCACATATTCATCTTTGATCAATCCAATTCATATCAGAATCACTAATTTCTATAACTTTTTCCCAGTTTTACTATACTTACTCTTATCTATGCAAATATCTACTACAAATCATTTATCAACAAATATCGCACATTTCTAGTAAGACCAAGTTATTTTTTATATTTCATCATTTTTTGTAGACGTTAACTTATAAGTTCAAATTTTTAACTGGAATCTGAGGGCTGCTTCCTTTCTATCCAAAAATGCCACTCCTTAATTCCAAACCTTTTCTTTGTTAAATAGGCTAATTTTCCAAGCTGAACACAGACTCAGGGTTTTAAATTTCTTGGGATTATTATTTCAAACCAGAAAAAATTATCTCACCCATTAACATACTTCATTTCTTCTTTTCCTCCTCCTTCTCCTCCATGATCTTATTGTGCGGTGCTGTCTTTGGCTTCAAGGCGGCCATTTAACTGCCACTTGACATGCCGTTTGTGGTGCTTTTTAAAATGTGTGTAAGTCACATTGAGGATACAGATAGACTGAAAAGAGAAGTATAAATTCAGTAATAAAACCAGTAGTGAAATGGAGACAACAGACCAAATGTATTTTTTTTTTCCTACAGACAATGCATCAACTCAGTCATAAGTGATATAAAAATATCTCCAGAATATATTTAATCTGTCAGACCAGAGTGCTTGTGTGCATTGCATTTGATGGGTGATAGATTGAATGAACTCAAATCGCCAAAAGTATTTTCAGGATTGAGGAGAACTCTCTGTATAATTTTTCTATGGTAAATTACAATATTTGACAAAAATGTAAAATTAATATTCATATTTCTTAACATTAACCAAAGAACTTTGGATGTTTTTTGTTTCTAGCACTATATTTAAAGCAAGGATGAGCATCATTTTTTGAGCTGGGGTGTTCACTGGTCTTGTATTGTGGTAAGAGGACAAAAGCAGGCAAAACTAGTAGTTATGACATGATGCAAAGGTCAATTCAAATTCATATGGAGGTAGCAAAACCATGATCTTCTTCATATGAATTGTTAATATATGGTTCAGATTCTCCCTTTAATCATGCCCCAAGCATTCCTGAAACAGATAAAAAATGTTGGTAATAACAGCAGATCCAACTCCAAAAATAGAGAATAGGGCAATAATGGCACCTTTTTAGTTGCAGAGGCAGAAAATGAACAATGGATTCTGTACGAATTTTAGGAATGTCTATTGTGACATATTCTGAAAGACTGTCATATATCTCATATATATTAGAAGGGATTTGCAGAAAATATGTTTGAGAAATTGCCATTAAGTATAATTAGAATTTCCTGTCTTCTCATCTAATTTTATTTTAATATTTTTTAATCATCTTTGTATAACATCTTATTTGTGTAGATGTGATAAAGTCCAAATCACAGGATTACTACTGCAGTTATGATGCCATGTTTAGCTACTTGGGACTCAAAGATTTAAAAACTTCTATAACTCATGCTGCAACTCAAATGTCATGAGATAAAAAGAAAGTATTAATGACATTCAATATTTACCTTAATTCAAGTTAATGAATATGGAGGTCCCTAATTTTTCTCTCTATCATGTCTCTTTAACTTTAGGTTTTATGACAGGCATTCAAAGAAACCCTCAATTGTCACAATATGCATCTCAGCAGAGTGGACCTTCTATGTCACCCCATCCTTCACCTGGAAGTCAAATGCATTCTGGAATTGGGAGTTTTCCACAAAGTAATTCAAGTGGTACTTATGGAACTCAGATGAGCCAGTATGGGCCACAAGGTAAAATAGTTAACATTAATCAATTTTCTACAACTTATTCTATAGAAAAATGAGTTACAGGTGGTTCTCGACTTACAACAGTTTTTTAAATGACCATTTAAGTTACAATGGTACTGAAAAAAGTGACTTATGACTATTTTTCACATGCAGCATCCCCATGGTTGCGTGACCAAAATTCAGATGCTTGGCAACTGATTCTTATTTATGATGGTTGCATGCGAACACCTTTTGTGAGCTTCTGTCCAACAAAATCAGTGGGGAAGCCAGATTCACTTAACAACTATGTTACTAACTTAACAGTTGCAGTGATTCAGTTAACAACTGTGGCAACCAAATTCATAAAATGGGGCAAAATTCACTTAACTGACTCAGCAACAGAAATTTTGGACTCAATTGTGAGTCATAAGTTGAAGAATACCTGTATATGTCAAAGATGGTGATCACCACTTTTCTTTTCATACATATTCTAACTTTTTGTTTTTGACCATGTTGGAAAATAATTGTTTAAAACATGCTTAGCTTTTCCATTTCCCCCTTTAAAATCCTAGCAAAATGCAATAACATGTATTTTTGAGAATGTCCTTTCATTTTTTTTCCATTATTAAAAGTGCTTGCACAAAGGAATACTAATATGTACTTACTATCCCAACTTTTGTTTATTAAAAGCTGCTTGGAAATACATCAGAATTTGCATATTCCGAGTTAGAGCAAAATGTTTTCCTCTTTCCTTTTTTGGAAAAGTGATCATAGTTGCAACTGCCTATCTTGATAAAGTCACCTAACATAAGTATCTCTCACATGAGAACCTCAGGGGATGGGTAAAGAACAGGTTCATAAGTCTTTCCTCTTTTCTTATTCTTATCTATTGTTTATGGCCTGGTGTAAGATGTAAGAGTAGTTTGGCACAGGTGCTGGGCATTTAACACAGATATTTTCAGGATCTCATCATCTCCAGTTTGATACTGACTCCCTTAAAATCTGCTCTCAGAAGTTACAGTTCCATGCTGTTTGACATTGCCCTGGAATCCCACTGTGGTTATTATGGATAATTGTGACACAGATAGTTTGCAGTTGCTTCAAACAGTAGATCCACCAGAGTGACAGGAGTATAACCCCCAACATCAGGTCCAGAAACAAAATGCTTCTTTGACAAACATGGAAACAAAATCAGGTAGAACTAAAACTGCTGTTTCAATCTCTATACAATACCATTTTTCTCCAGAATATTTTTTTTGTTAAACCATTCCTGATTATTGTTATGTTAAGATACAAAATAGTGTTGTGATAAATTCCTATCAATCTTCCACACTCAACAGTAGTTTTTTTTATTCTGGAGAACATATGTACATACCTTGTGATGGACCTGTCCCCAGTAGGTAAGAAATTAGAAGAGAAATGTTTATATTGTATTATTGTGCATTTCACAGCTTATATGTATAAGATACCAGTTCAGACTCATCAAGTTAAGGATGTTAATATTTTTGGATACATTCTATCATGCATATATTTGAGACTTATTGGATGATCAGTGCTAGTTTAGCTCTTAATAATATATAAATACAAAAATTGGCAATGATACAATTCAACCTTCCAAAATGTGCCTAATTTTTCTTACAGAGCAATAGCCCCTAATGCAACTTAAGAGATAGGCCTGGCTTAGTTTCATGTGACAGTAACAACCAGCAAACTGAATGAGGATCCTTCTTTTGAAACAATTTCTTAAAATTTATTTCTGGCACAGATGGTTCAATTTACTCAGTTCATTGGCAATTGAAAAAAATATTGTGTTTTGGCTTCACAGCCAAGCAGCAGTTCCTGGCTTACGCTTGGAACTAAGCAGGATTGGATCCAATTAGTATTTGGAAAAAAGATCTCTTGGGAATATCAAAACTTGTAGGCTAGACTGGGAAGGTGAAAAAGAATCCCGGAAGGTAGTGACAAACCCCTCTATATTGTTATTAAGGAAAATATATGACTATCTCCGCAAAGTCACTATGAATCAAGCTCAGTTTGAAGAAGACTTGCAGTGATTTTGCAGCTTTCATTTACCTTGCCATCATAAATTAGATCATTCTTCATGTATGTATCAGGGTGATACCAGCTTATTTTTACCCTAGCAGATGATGGAATATTCTGAACAATTACTCTAACATAATCTCATAAAGCTAAGAGTGTGGGCTGCCTGAAATTGTAAGTAATCTGTTATACAATGAAGCAGCCTTGTGCTCACATAACAATTTTTCAGTTCCATTGTTGAATATTACGTTCTGCACTTTGTGTTGCTATCTGCCCGACTTGAAATGTTTTTTATGCCCTAATTTTCATCATATCAACGTTACTAGAATAAAGCAACTCTATCCTGTTAATATATATAATATGGAATAGATTGACTGGCATATTTCAGTGACATTGTGTGATATGCATGATTGTGATGGAGATCAAGAACATTAAGCAGATTAGAAAGTCAATTATTTATTAAACTTGTGTGTCATCCAAGTTTCAACAATCAAAGTACTTTGCAATAAATCCAATAATATATGATTTAAACTACTGACAATTATCCTAAAATACAAAAGATCATTGGATTCCTTCTGAAAACATTAGTGCTTTTCTATAGAAGTATGATTAGACTATGATCTTTATCTACTGATAAATTTCATAACTATCATTACCTTTGATATGATGAATATAGACAGGGATAAAATTAGCAGAATAGTTTCAGTCACAACAGACTAATATACTCTTGCAAGATGCTGTTTACAAGAATAGCAAGAACTTTGCAGTCTTCACTTTAAAAGGATTCAGAAGACCTGGACCTGTCTTCAGGGTGGAATGTTATTTGATAGCCCAGTGCTAATTATTAAGGAAAGGTGGACATGTTTCAAATTATTGGCAGAAATGCACACTGCTTTATAGCAGTCAGAGCTGATTTTTAGCTTCATATGAAGATGTTTGTAAATAAATATCAAAAATACTTCAATGACAGAGTTATAGAAGATGTCTGAATTTTTAAAAATCCTTTGGCTACTATATGGACCAAAGCTTTTTTAAAATTTGTTTTAAAGCAAGGGTTCTTTAAAAGTTCTGAGATCTTGTGTACTGAATCAAGGAGATAACGTGCAGTAGCTCAGCCCAGTATATGGAGAAAGATTTCCTGGATTTGCTGAAAAATGAAGGAATATAAATGATATATCAAGTCTGAAATATTAAATGCTCCAAAAGGAAGCCCTTTTTAGTAGCCTCTGAATGAAGGTGGCAATGTATACAGTGGCCCTTAGATAACCTAAGAAAAATTATACAGATAGTCCTCAATTTATAACTATTCATTTAACAACCATTACAACAGCTTCAGAAAAAGTGATCTACAACCCAACCTTGAAGACTGTCACACCACCTGGCTGATATTTACAACAGTTGCAACATTTTGCAGTCATGTTATCATAATTTGTAATCTACTCAGCAGGCTTCCAAAATCAAAATTACCGTAATTGTGAAAGCCAGATTCACTTAACAATCATATATACTTAACAACCATAGTAAAAAGAGTCATAAAATTGGGTCCAATCATGTGATCACTTGCTTAACAATTGTATCACTTAATAACCAAAGTTCCAGTCACAATTGTGGCTTATAAATCAAGGACTACCTTTATTTGATGATATGACGTCTTCATTTTTGTGGTGTTTCAAATTGGATTTTTATTTTTATTATTTACTAGCTAATGACCTGGCGTTGCCCGGGTAATTTTTCATGGGACTGCCATCTTCCTTCCTTCCTCACTTCTCTTTCCCTCTTTCTCCCTTCCTCCCTTCCTTTCTCTCTCCCTGCCTTTCCTCTATTAGCTGGAGAGCTTCAGGCCTCAGTAGAGCTTGGCAGTTAAATGTTGGGGGGGAGGTCCACTTTGGCACCAAATTTTGGGGGTAAAGAACCCAAAACCCATTCATGACCCCCGCAGTGTTTGTTGGGGAGGGTGAGGTATCTCTGTGGAAAGTTTGGTTGAAATTGATTCAGCCATTAAAGACTGTATACAGAACATACATACATACACACCAACACACCCACAGTCTCTTTTATAGATTTTATTTATTTATTTATTAAATTTATATCCCACCTTTCTTCCCCAGTCAAGGGGAACATATAGATTTTATGTTTCTTTCATTTATTTGGTGATGAGATAAAATTTTTATGTACTTCTTGATATAACAATTATAAGTACATTAGCCAATACATTTTTTGTTGTCCTAGTTTGCATTTTAAATGCCCAGGCTCACTTAGATGAAGTGGTAGGATGGAAATTGAATAAATAAAATTAAAATAAATATATTTCCAAATTCATTTGCCTAAAAAGATGTTGTAATAGTGTATTCTTTTTAAAAATGTTAACTGCAATTATGGATGATTCAATTGCATAAGTATAGATTCAGTTCCAGATAAGTCAAAGTTATTGATAGGAAAAGACAACAGTAACCCTGTTGTCATTTAAAGTCTACGGGGATTCTTAAAATTCCTCAACATACACCCTGTCATGACTTTGTTCAGTGCCTTTAGTTTATGTTCTTGTTTGTAGTAGAAGATATTGATAGGGAAAATGTAGTTTCCAGTTTTAGATCCCCAAATAGTGTTGGACTGCAATTCTCTTATTCCTAACCAGATCTCATGTTGATGCGGGAGAATGAAAATTGTAATAGTGCAACATTTCAAAATAGACATTAGACCTTGAAACAGGTTTGGGTGGTGGTTTGAACTGGCTTCCAGGAAGCAAATCATCTAACAACTGAGGAAGAAAAACGGTACATCAGCAAAGGCTCAGTCTCAATGCCAGGATGGTATTTGTACTAACTAGACCAACTATTGAATTTGTGTGTGAAAAGCAGTATGTACCACAGTAAACATGCATTGTTTGTAGCTTACATTTTGGGGAGAAAGAGTTCCTCTAGTGGAGTTATTCCCATTGCTCAGATTCCAGGCACCAGGATAAGATGGTCATGATATCTCTTAATTTTCCAGGGTGGAAATAAATAATTGGGTATTACCAGCATACTGTTGATATTTCACCCCATGGTGATGGATGAGTTCACCCAGAGGCCTCATGTATGTGTTAAGGAAAAAACACCAAACTCTGCAGTACCCCACATTGTAGGGGCCATGGGCAAGACCTCTCCTTCCTTATCACCACTGACTGAAATAAAGCCTGAAGGAAGGAGATGAACAGCACAATACCATGCTGTCCACTAGCAACCTTCTGAGCTGATCTGGAAGGATGTACCATGGTTGATAGTATAAAAGGCCACCTTTTGTGTTGAAAAAAATAGTCAGTAAATAAAATTAGATCATTATCATAATAAAACACACAAGCAACTCTCTACAATTCTGCAGTTGTATTTTTAAAAAGTTCTGCACTATAAACAGGTGGTTCTTAGTTCCCATAACTGATTTGGAATCAGCCAAAAATGATTACTTTCTGATTTAAATCCTGCCATGTAATATCTATGCTGTGATATTTCAGATTCTTGAAATGGGTCTCCTGCTGAGTGACAGCAATTATGCAACTTGAATTTCTATTTTGATTTGTAGAATTCAGCTCAGATTTAAAATCCTGAATAATACAAGTGGTTGATTATTTAGTTTTAGAATAGATGCTAGCGTTGAAGAAAACAACCGGCTGCAATTAATCATTTATTCCTGCGCTTCTGTTTTCTTATTGAATTCTGAAAGCATCATCTTTCACCCATTCCACGCACATCAGCACAGGCTCGCTTTATGCTGCATGTGCCACTCCAATAAATATCTGGGCTTCAGGCAAGAATGAGAAACATAAAAACATTAATTTCCATGGTTTTAATTCATAACTTTTGAAGCACTGGTAACTTTAAAGAGTGAATAAGAAGTGAAATACTACTTTCAGGAGCATTGTTATTGTTGCATAGTAAACCCAGTATTTGAATAATAGTCCCTTTATCCGTTCACATACAATGTTCTGGCTGCCAGAAGTTAGGAACAGGTGCTAGACAAGAAATTATTTGCAATTTTTATTAGGCTAAATTTTAAAAACTGCATGCCTCATTTCTAAGTTTGTATGTGTATGAAAGTACTCGTTTTTTATTTTAACTTGTAAGGTGAAAGTTCATTGGCAAATGAAGTGTGTAATTAATGATTAAATAGTATGGTACATAACAAATTACCTAGAATATGTGTAGAAGAACTTTTACAGAAATAAACTCAGTTTTCTAATTTGTTTCTTCGTTTGATACTGGGAATAATTTATATTATTTTAGCACCTAAAATTGAGCATGTGCTACACAGATAAGAAAACAGATTGCCCACAGGGACTTGCAAACAGATTTAGTTAACCCACCCTTTGGTGTATATTTAATATAGCTAATTATTTTCCAGATATAATGTAAAAAGCAATGAAAGGTTTTAAAAGGTTGGGATGCTGAAACCGCTTGAGATCAAACTGGAGTTACAATATGTTTCTTAATTTGGCCCTCAATGCAAAATTCTGCAAAGCCAATTTAAAGTGAGCCACATAGGAATAAACATACCAAGCAAAAGCAAAGTTTTAAACTCCTTTTTTTTCTCTTGGAATTTTGTTTATAAGAGAATGTTAATGTTTTTCTTATCTATATTTTGGCATCCTTATACATGTAAGCTCCAGTGCTGAGCAACTTAGTTTCTTCCTCCATATGAGGCTCCAATGCCTCTGGATTTCATTCTAATTAGCTGAAATCAGCTCCATTGGTTAAAGAAAGAATAGGCTGCTTATTAATGTTCCAAGGCTGCTGCGCCAAAGAGTACTCACTTAAAAAGTGTGGGCTTTTTTGCACTTGGCTGCCTGATATCCCAGCTGATGGGGACTAGCTCAGCATCTGCTCCATTCATTGAATCTAATGGTGCATCCATCTGCTTGCTGTCAAAGCCACTGCCAGCAAATTATGAATCTATTAGAAAAACATGAAAATTTGTACTTTTCTTTCTTGGCTTTCTCTTTCATTTATTGTTGGCATTTATTTAGGTGTTGAAAGAAGTCTACCTTTTTTTTCCACCTGAAATATTATCACATTACTGATAGCGTGGCTTTTATTTAACAGAAACTTTGTATTTAAAAATATATACTTGCAGCCTACAAATTTGCTGTCATACTCGATATCTGTTTTAATTATTATGTCAGTCTGAATGCAGTATTTGGTTAAGTTATGTAAAGAAGGATTAGGGAATGAAAGGCTTACATGATTTAGTCTGTAATGTTCTTCCCAAGTTTCCTCATCACTGCTATATGGCGACTTTGCAGTTATATAGGAAATTCTTAAGGTGAAATGCCAAATCAGGAACAGCCAAGACAAAAGTTGGACCTTTGATGCACATAGAAATGTTTTTTTGCTTTCAGAAAATATGATTATGCAGAATAAAACCTGATTCTTAATAGACAATTGTAAACATTGTTCAAATAACAAAGTGTAGACTAATTCTTTGAATTAGTCACTAGAGCTTGTTTGGTATTATTGTTCTTTTAATGTTGTAAAGCAGCCCAGACACAATTGGGATGAGGCAGACTGTATAGATTAAATAAATAAATGTTTCACTTGTGAGGACCCAATGGGCCAATCATAGGTGTATGCTTGCCTTCTGAAACCAAATGTATAATGTTTGATTCCTTTTTAAAGGACAGAAGGGAGCTGTAATGTTTAAGCATGGGATATTATGGTCCCATTATCAGTCAGGGTAGCAAACTACCCAATAGTCTAGATGTCTTATTAAAAGGTAAAACTAAATTGTATAATAAGATGAGATACCACAGTTGTTCTGCTCTCTATTTCTTACACTAAGTAGAGGGGTATGAAGGGGTATAATCATTGTGGGAGGCTTCCTCAGTGGAATCTTAAAAAAAAAAAAAGAGGGGGGGAGAGAAAAAGGAGAAGGAACCACTTTGTACCAGGCCAGCTGGAAGATCATTGTGAGTTCTCCTTTTGTATCATTCTGTTGCTACTTTTTCATTTTCCACTCTGTGAATCTGGCTACTGCAAGATGATTAACAAGGCAGCCACTGTTTCCTCCATGGCCTGCTTTCTCACCAGCTCAAGGTTAACTCAGCCTTCCATCCTTCTGAAGGTAAAATTAGGACCTAGATTATTGAGGGCAACATACTGACTCTGTAAACTATTTAGAGTGGGCTGTAAAGCACTATGAAGCAGTATATAAATCTAAATGCTATTGCCTTTGTTCACATTCATCTACCAGGCTTTCCATATGTTTGCTATATATCCTACTGATTCAGGCACATAATTTTCAGAAATATAGATCCAAATGCTAATGCCTGACAGATGCTGGATACTAGCTAAGAATACTTAGGCATATTTTGCCCTGCTTAAATAATTTTAATGCACACAGCTTTTTCCAGTGGGCTCTTTCCATAGATTCAGAACTAGTAACTTTATTTTCCTCTTCTATATTGTTTTGTTTAGGGAACTACTCCAGACAGCCAACATACTCTGGAGTGACCAACGCAAGTTACAGTGGACCAGGACCTGGTATGGGTATAAACGCCAGCAACCAGATGCATGGACAGGGTCCAGGACAGCCTTGTGGTACCATTCCCTTGGGACGAATGCCAACAACTGGGATGCAAAGCAGACCATTTCCTGGAAATATGAGCAGTATGACACCCAGTTCTCCGGGCATGGCTCAGCAAGGAGGTCCCGGGATGGGACCACCCATGCCAACTGTGAACCGTAAGGCCCAGGAGGCAGCTGCAGCAGTGATGCAAGCTGCTGCCAACTCTGCCCAGAGCAGGTATGCTTCCAAGGGGAAGGATCTGAAAACACTGACAATGTCCATGCTGAGTACAACACATTAGTGTGCAAAAGAAAGAGAAGAGTAGAATGGGCAAAATGACAAGGGTTGAGTGTTGCAGGTTTTACAGCATGCTTTCTCTCAGAAAACAAAAAAATACATAGAGGCGGAAATCCCACCGATTAAACTTAAGACATAAACTGTCTGCATTAGCCTCTGAAAGAATACATTTAAGGCTATGCAAGTGGTATAATAAATTGTTGGGAAAGGTGATAAGATGAGATAAATTGTGGGAAAAGGCAGCATTACTGGAAAGGTATTTTAGGCTTTCAGAACATTTATATGCAGCCATTGGCAAAGGAACTTAAGCAGTTGTCAGTATGCAACCAACCTTTGTAAATTAATCAGAATATCTGATTGGCATCTGCCATCCTGAGTAACAAAGTGGGTCCAGCATCTAGATTTCTAAACTCAGGTTCTCTGGTCATTTTAGAATAAGGAAACTCAAGACGAGTCATCTATTCTATTTCTAGATTCAATAACCGCAGCCTCCTCTTTTTGGAATGATATTTTCAGACGCTTAAACTGTTAATTGAACTGAAGTTTGTTAAGATCTACAAAAAGGCAAAGACTGTGTTTGCCTGTTGTCCTTCCCCCATAGGCACTTAACTGCAAACACATGAATTCATGTTCTTGGTTGTATCTTTTGGTTTCACTGTGTTGAAATAAGTGGAAATATCATTAAGAGAAAAATGAATTTCATGATTACTTTGCAAAACAGTGTTACTATTATATGCATCTGTATATTTAATGCATGCATATAAAACAGCATGCATATTTATAATACTTGAAAAAGTATAAACATTAGATATTCATTTTCTTTAAAAAAAAAGCATTCATTGCATTACATATACATTACCAGTAAGTGCTCAAAATGCAGATAATCCCATTACTACCAGAAAGGGTAAGAATATTTTATTAGATTGCTTGACCTTTATTTTATTACTTTAAGAATATATATCTTGTTTGAACTGTGAGGAATATAATTTATAAAACAGCAATTTAGTTTTTGTTAATGTGTGCTCTTAATATGTAAAACCAACAGTTTCATAAAAAATAACTGAAAGCTTGTGCAATTTAGCAGGCCAGTGGGTTTAGTGTTGTTTTTTTTCCTTTTGAACAATCCATATTTTTCAGAAGTGAAAACTGGGTGTAAAAAAACAAAAATAACTCTTTATTTTAAAAGAAGGCCATTTGCAGTAAAATCAAGTGTTGCATTTCACAGCATCATTTGTGTTATAAATAATTATAATTAATGTAAGATATATGTAGCATTTAGGTTCATAAATGAGGCATCTTGCAACTCCTTTTTTTAGAATTTGGTTTTCAGTTTCTATTTTCTATAATACAGTGCTTCATATTTATTTCATTTCCTAGCAAACCTTCTTTTACTCTTTACCTATAGAAAGACTAAGTCATTACTATACTTTTATTGCAGAAGAAAACATCTGTAGGGAGTTTTCAGGAGGCAACTGGATTTACATTCCTTGCAGAAAAATCCTTCCATTCCCCAGTATCCTGTCAGAGCTGAAGAAGTTTCTTGGATAAGAAGCTAAATGTCTTCAAAGAAAGAACAAAGAAGTCCAGTTGCCTCCTGAAAAAGCACATTTGGGACAACCATTAACCTGGGTGACTGAGAATCTCTACAGACATCTGTAGGGAGTAGGAGATGAACCCCATTATTTAAGACTAGGGAAGAACCACATTTTTCTCCTTAGTGCCAGAGAGTAAGAGAAAGCAAAATGGCTGTTTTCCAAACAAGAAGAATCCTGCCATCAGGTCCAAGCTTGTAGTCCAATACAAATCCAAAGAAGTTGTTCTTTTGTTCTGCTTTAGGCCACCATACATTCGGTCGCCTGCTTATCCCAGCCAGTCTGGGGCTGGCGGACGCCCCATGTTTTCTTCACAGCACCCCAACTATGGCAACGCTCAGGGTCCCATGATGCATCAGCCTGACCAGTACGGGTAGGTAGCCGTATCAACTGGACTTGCTGTGGAATCTTGACAGATTTTTTTTTTCTGTGCTGCCATTTAGCTGCCATTTGGCTACCAAAAGCACCCAAGAGCAAATATACTACTCGCATTGGAAAAGCAGTTTGGTTTTTTCTTTACTAACTGTGTCAGATATGATTTTTAAAATCTGCATGTCACCTGTACTGCATGGCTTGTGGCATGGCTTTTTCCCTTCATGCTTGAAAGGGAAGGCAAGATTCTCAACGGCTGAAAATGAATTAAATTTTGCATTTTTCTGCACCATTACCTGTCCTCCATTTTTTTTGTCATTGATGTCTAGGAGCAATACCACAAAACTCTGATATTTCCATGACTGTATTGTTGATAATCATCACATTTCATTTCTCCCCTGGAGTAAAACATTCTACTTTTTGACAGGAAAAGAATATTGCAGAAACTAAGTTAATAAAAGGTTTACGCAGAGTGCCATGATATCAACATTTAGACAGTTTATGTCAAGCAGGTGGGGATAATTTACTAATTCCTCCACCAAACAGAGTAACTTGAGCTTACTATTGTATCTAACTGAGGTAGAGAGAATTATTTTCTAATTATTATCTTCTTATGCCATAACTTTCCTGTTATAAGATTTGTGGGTTTTATTTTTGCAACACTTACTAACCTAACACTCTTATAACTTACTTTCAAATCATAAGTGTTTTACTTCATAATTAAAGGGTTGGCCACCTGGAAAACTCAAGGTTTTTTTAATCCTGGTTCTGCTAATGACTCACTACCACCACCACCAAGGAAATCAAGGCAAATTATTACAATGTTTTGTGAGAAGTTTATTTGCATCAGTGTCTGTGTATATAGACAAACAGGCAAAATTCCTCCATGGAGAGCTTTTGAAACTTACTCAAAGTGAAGTGTGTGTTTACATATTCCAAAAGCTGTGAAATCATTTTATAAATAAAATAGGTAAGTTCCATATGGGACGACCCACTTGAAAATCAGTGTTGCTGAGAAGTATAATATTCAAATGGTATTTGCACTAAAACTGAGGGCATGTAAATTTCTCTAAGAAATGCAATGTAATCCAGGCTCTAGCAAAATCAGGAGATCTACTTCCAACCATAACCTTCATAGTGGGACAATTTTCCCCCTTCTGTCTGAAGACAGATACTTCTAACAGCTTGAGTCACAAGATTTAAGAATTATAATTTACACATGTTTAATGTAGTCTTCCAACTCCATTTATATAAAAATTCAACATAATCCATTCAGAATTGCTGTTTGCAGTTTATTTTATTCCATGGAATTTAAATTTTTGGTTTGGGTTTGGTTTGAAAACTGGAACTTATGTAATCAAAACACCACTTCACCACTCCAGAGAGATGAAATATTAACAGGGATAGATGAAAAACTTACAACAAAACTATATGATTCAAGCTAGCAGAGGAGGAAGTGAAAGAAACAATGATTGCATGGGCACAAAATTTTGGGTATAATATAGAGCTAGAAAAATGGGAGGAACTATGAGAGAAAAATTATTCATTGACAATATCAACAGCATAGAGAAAATATATACAAAATGTTTTATAGATGGCATTTTGACCCTGTGCAGCTAGCGAAAATGTTTAAAAACAAATCAACAAAATGCTGGAAATATCACCAATAACCGGAATCATATTATCATATGTGGTGGACATGTGAAGAAGCAAAAAAAGATAAGAGAATGGCTAGAAAAAATGACATTGCAATATATAGAGATGAAACCTCGAGTTCCCCGAATGGGTGAAGAGAGGCGGGATATAAATTGAATAAATAAATAAATAAATAATAAGCCTGAAATGTTTTTATTGGGAATAATACCTAAAACATATAGCAAAGAAGATACATATTTAATGGTTCACATGCTAGAATTGTATTTGCACAACAATGGAAGGGAACAACAATACCTACTGAGAATATGATAATTAATAAAATATTAGAAGGTGCAGAAATGAATAGATTAACATTAGTGATCAAAGAAAAAGAAGATAGTGAATATTTTAAGATATGGCAAGTGTTTTATAACTGGTTAGAAGATAGAATTAAAAAAGGTAAATGAAGGAAGAAGAATAATGCATGAAAATATGTGAATTAATTGTGTATATTAAAATATTATAGCATTACATCATTATATTATTATATTAAAATGATAAATAGATTAATATATTTTAAAATTGTAGAAAACAGTAAGAAAGAAAAGATAGAAATAGAAAAGCGGAAATGCAATGATCACTAAAGACTTTAGTATGTAAAACCCTATGTAACACGAAGTTCAATGTTGGATGATGTCTTAAAATGTTTAAAGAAATGAAAAAATTGCAAAAAAACAAAACAAAACAAAACACCACTTTACAATATACCCCAGCCTGCTTAAAGAGTTTCTTCTTTGTACTGGTGGTTTGAAACATTATTCCAAATAATAACTTTGCTGTTAAGGAGCAGAAAATAACCTTGAAAAAGCAAGGTGTCATAAAGAGTTAAATTGATTTCTTTTTTTTCTTCCTTCCACCCCTACAAAGACATTTAGAAGCTGTATATAATGGATAAGGAGGGTATGCTCAGATGTGACAAATCTCTGCAATTACCATGGAAGGATACAGTGAGTGCACTATAAAAATGAAGGATGGCAGCAAGAAGTGAGCTTGGATTTTCTCAACTGCTTAGATATGAAGAAGTAATAAAGGCAACAAAGTTGAAATTAATTTTTTAAGGGTTTACCAATTCTGAATGTCTTTGGATGAGCATCCAAGTTGAGACATGCTGGCTCAGATGGACATTGTTGAGTCCACACATTGTAGCTTTTAACATTTCTAAAAGAAACGTCTTTAGTTTTGTGATATTAATAAACTCCTTTAAATAGTGGAAGACATATACTTGTTTCCCCCCCACACACACATGACTGTTTACTGAATAGAAAGCATGGATAGCATTTGTTAGTATAGATCGGCATCTTACCATGGCAAATAAATGAACATTATCTTAAAAAGGAAATATGCAATAAAACTGTATCAAATTATGCATAGTGGAGTACATGAATAAGGTTTAGTTATAATAATACATTGTAGATTCTGATGAAGCACAGTGAAAAATTCAGGACAAATAAAAGAAAATAATTTTTAACACAGCCCATAATCAAACTAAAATATAGTGATGTTGACCAATTTGGATGTTTCCAAAGTTGAGACTATGAATGCTATTAAACATCAACATAGCATATTATTTTCAGTATCCAAGCACTTGGCTTATATACCACAGTAAACTTCTGTAAGAATTCATTCCAATATTTATTTTTTTAGGTGACTTCATTTATGATACCAGACACAAATGAGCAAACCATAATGTGTATTAAGAGATTGTTTTTAACTAGGTTGCTGTATATCAGTTATCAGGGAATATGAACAAGATCTTTCTTGTGAATTTCACCTTTGGCATCCAGATAGTAGCTATTCATGATGTGGGACTACATAGGCCTTGAGACAGCACTAGCAGAATTCTAATAAAAGTGGCATTTTTATTTTTAAATGAACCTCTTACGTGCCCTGCATTGGCTACTAAGCAGTTTCACTATCAGAAAAGGACAGTCTTTTTCTGATGCTATTCATGCTTATTCTAGGTTGCAGTTAAAGTCTGGTTTAGCTGTTTCCTAAAGTCATGGAAACAAATGGTGAGAATGGTTGTTTGTGTGATTGTCCAGACGCTTGTATTGCTGTTAAACAAATAAGTACTGAAATCCTTAGGAAGTTGGGCTAAGACATGTTCCTGTCCTTGCAAGACATTTCTAGAGGCCTTGATGGAATTGGGCTGGTTTTGCTACTGGCTGCAGCTGCTTGTCCCACAGCGTGCTGCTGGAGGATTCCTATTTAGAAATTGAGATGGCTCCCTTGGGAAAAGAAGATATGAACATTTGTGCTCAAGCAAGGGAACCAGGCACTTCTCTGTCGCCTGAGCATCAAAGGTCATTGTAACCTGAACATGCATCATGCTCATCACCCATGATTCTTTCTTGTACGTCACATATCACTGTCATACATATGCCTGCTGCATTCTCAGGCTTCTGTTCTTCACATGCCAACTTGAGGTTGAGATTTGATGAAGTGTTAACATCAGGCAATGAAAGCATGTAAGGCATTTTGAGGAAATAATTTATTTTATCATGCCAATAGCCAGTGTCTGAGACAAAGAGAAGCAGGGATGTAATCACCTTTGTTCAGCCGGATAGTCTTAGTGGTAGTGAAGTGGTGATATAGCAAATATATGCAATGTGATGATGAAATTCAAATCAGGTTATTAAAAATAATATAGCTCTTTGTTTCTTATAAACACTTCTGTAAATGCAAATGAACGGATTGTTTTTAGTATGGATGAGTTCAGAATACAAATTCTGTATAAACTTAACAGATCCTGTGTGTGTGTGTGTGTGTGTGTGTGCGTGTGTGTGTGTGTGTGTGTGTGTGTGAGAGAGAGAGAGAGAGAGAGAAAGCATGCACGTGTGCACAGACATGCTATGTATATATACATACACAGACATACATACACAAATATTTCTTTATGAACAACTGAGTCCTCTATCAGCATTATCTAGTGTTTCTGTTTGTAATTCATATTTCATATTGCTGTTGCTAGCAAAGCACTTTTTCACATTTCTCCAGAGACCTGTGCATGTAAGACTGCTGATGGACCAACAGCCATTGGCAAGGAAATATTTTTAACAGACATAATACATTTATGTGTCAAAGAGAAGAAATAGGGCAAAAAAATTTAGAAGGCAATATGCTTGTGTTGAATTTGATAAGGCTGTATTTTTTCCTCTACTGAATGTATAGGTTTACACAAAACTCTAACTGATGCAATCCATTTCATCTTATTGCTTGATTTGAGATTACAATTTTAAAAGCAACTCATAGCATGCACATTTAATACAGCAAAAGAAGTTAAAGCAGTGTAACAAATGTATATGAAATCTGCAGTTGCTGTTTGTTTTTAGTTTTTGCACTAGTTAAATATGAAGTTTATTTTCCAATTTTCTCCATAAGAAGTTTACTGTTTCCAACATATTTGTCCTGATATGTGTATAGTAAGCAAAATTATTTATAGATGCAAAACTGGAGAATGATTCCCCATATTAAACCAATGTCCTGATTTATATAAATAACAGTGATTTTTTTAATCTGGAAGAACTTCTAGTAATGTAGCAAATCATTGTTGTTATAGTTAATTTTGAATTAATTTTGAATTCAATTTTTACTGACTGATAACTAGATAGAGGGAAGGCTTAAACTGAGGAGTATCACCACACAGCTGTTGTGTCAGAGTGCTTGCAGAACACCACGAAGATTTGTAAGTCAATTGCGTGCAGTGCGTGTTTGACTGGCGTTCGCCAAGCGCGCCCACGAAGTGCATAACCAGCGAACTGGTAGGAAACCACCCCTGGATCTGAAGTTGTTTATCACATGGACCAATATAAAATAAGAGATATCTAGCTTAGCAGTAGTCCTTGTGGTAGAGATTTTGGAATAAAAGCTGCTTCTAAACTAATTATGAATGGGTTTTGCTTCATCAACAAAAATACATTTTCCAAATTACAGGGAAAACTGTTTTACATTATTCTAGCATTATTGGTCAGTTTTCTTCCATTTTGTGTCCAGTTCTATAGATTTTATTTTAAGGAGGATTGAGACAAACTAGAACAGATACAGAGAAGAACAGGAAAGAAAATAGAGTTTTAGAAGCCATGTTCCTTAAAAGGAATTGGGAATATTTAACTTTGAAAAGACTTTTTTATTTGTTTATTTATTTAGATTTATATCCCACCTCATTTCCCCAATCAAGGGGAACTCGAGGCAGCTTACAACAAATAAAAAACACAATGGTACAATGTAAAAAAGAAATCAACAATCACACTCACAATCATCCAAGGAGTGGGGCATATTAGTTCCAGGCCTTCCGACAGAGCCAGGTCTTTGTTGCTTTATGGAAGGCCAGTAAGGTGGGGATGGTCCTGATTTCGACAGGAAGCTGGTTCCAGAGAGTCGGTGGCGCCGACCCTCTGGAATTAAGACTCTGGATTAAGACCAATTAACAGTACTTCAGTCCTATAATGCAGCATATCTAAAACACCTGAAATATTTAAAACAGTTTCTTGAGAAATTTTAATTTACTATTTTAATGTTTCATAAATCTCTTATAATTCTTCAGAAAAATAATTTAATTTTGCCTCTATAAAAAAAGGCAAACAAAAGAATATAGAGAAGAGGAAGTGACAGAAATAAGTTTCCCATTTATAAAGAACATTGTTCTTTAACAAAGAGAGGGAAAAACTAACTAGAATGAATAGATTTTGCCAAATTATAACATGCCAGTTATTTGTTTCAAATATACTGAGATACTTTGCCCCCTTTAACTGAAAGTTGCAATTTTCAGTCTATATTCTGAGCCAACCAAACCAACATTCTGTTTAGTTTTTAATTGTCTTTTTAATCTGAATATCTAGAGAATAAAGCTTTCTAGCTATTTCAGTTTCTTTCCCAGAATATACTCTTTTCTGATATTGTGGTGCTGTTTATGTAAGCATCACCATATAAACAGATCCTAGATGAAAACCTTGCTTTTATCATTTATTTATAATTTTCACAATAAAAACTAAGCACAAAATATCTCAATTTTCCATTCTAAAAATATACCAAAAAGTGAACCTAAGCAGTATATAACTTTAAGCTTTTTTTTGGAATGACATGCTATTTTAATATGGTCTAATTAATAGTTGTTGCAATTAAAATTCTCTGTGTTTTAGAAGCTCCTCACTTTTATTGGCTTCAGAATTTGATGGTGGAAAGCTTCCATATTATTGTAAATGCTGAACCATCTGTACTCAAAAGACTGTTGCTCCATGGGTACTTCTTACTAATCAAGTGGAGACTTAGAAGAAGGGGGATATCACACAGAACTCAGCTCCCAGAGAGAATGCTGTATTATTTATAACCCTTCAGTTAATGCAGGGTCATATCAGGTAAACTCTAGGTTGCAAGAACTGTCAGGACCTTGGACAGCATAGAGCAGGGGATCTGGGTTGGAATACAGTAATTTTCTCTTGCTGCAAGAGTGGTTGTTTGAGTAGCATTCTCAAGGCAATGGAGACCTTACAGTAGTTAGTAGTGCCTACCATGCTAGTAAATATATCCACTGCTTGATTGTGATTGTGGCTGAGTAGGTGGCCCTTGGTTACTGATACAGTTCCCTGCTCATGTATGCCTGAACATAAAAAAAATTCCTGAGCTTATGGGGTATGGGTCTTCTAAAAGCTTGAAGAAAAGCCAAAAAGTAATGGAAAGAGGTACTGAAGGTTGTTATTGAAATGAGATAAGCTATTCATCAGAGTCCAAATCATCTTCAAGCTAACCGACACCTTTGAATTAAGACACAACCGTAACATGTCACTCATTAATTACTACATGGAAAAGAACCAACAAGGCAGAAGAGAAGCACATCAATCCCATATTTTAAATGCCTTTAATTTTATACCTATGTCCTCAGCAATAGCACAGCCTTACGCTAGTCTCAGCCCTGACACAGAAATTTTCCACCTCAGTGATTTCCATGGGAGAGGGAGAAAAGAAACTAAAATGCAATGGCAGTCATTTTTTTCTACTTTTGTCAACTCAAAGATTATGATATACAGGAAAGTAAGTCATTTCCCAGGCAAAGAATGATACAGGATCCTAAAATTTCCACTTAAGGAAACCAAACTCATATGTTAAAACAATACAAGAACGGCCTACGTTTCTCTTACCCTCTGACTCATGTCATGGACACTTATAAAGGGAGCCCGAAAGCAGCTTGGTTTCATGAAGGAATTTAAGCATACTGCTATCACTTCATTGCCAGGAAATATAAAGAGGCATCTTGGATTTCTGAAGACACAACAATACTGAGATTAATCGAACAACTGCTTGAATTAAGACAAGACAGTAATGGTTTCATTTCATGAGGTAGCAATTTAGTTAACAGAGAGGCCAATTTTCTATTGACAAAAACCAGGTGCTTCATTCTAATTTTTGTCCATTTATTCAATTTGCATAGCCATTCAGCTCAAACCAATGACTCTGAGTGGTAAACCATGTTAATCATAATATTAACCATAACCATAATGTTAGCCTGCAGCCACCAAACGCTACGGCCAGCAAAAACACGAATTATCCTTAACAAGGATATACAGTATACAGTATATGCAAGGAACAAGGAACAAGTAAATTCCAACGTACTACAAATAAGTAGAACACATATTGCCACCACCAGCATGGATCAAGCATACAGTTACTATGGGAACAGGTGATGGAGAATTGGCTGGAGAATTCTGGGAGTTGAAGTACACAAGTCTTAAAGTTGCCAAGTTTGGGGGCCCTTGTGCTATAGCATCACATTTAGACACATTGTGTAAAAATCTAGATCCTCTGCAAAGTCTAAAATGTTGGGAAAGGTGTCTCGAGTTCCCTTTGATCGGGGAAATAAGGCGGGATATAAATCAAATCAAATAATAAATAAATAAAATAAAATAAAGGAAAAGAAAAGGAAAAGAAAGAGGGTGACCAGCAGCAAGGTGGACAGATTTAGTTAAAAGAGGCAATGGGTATAGCATTGGAAACCTGAAGTGCCAGGTTGGGGGCAGCTCATCCTGGAGGTCTACCTAAGTGTAACTAAGAACTAAAACTGACTTGATGACATTTAATCAACCAGTTTATCAATCAAGTGAGAAAGTAACATGTCCCCTTCATGTCTTGGCTCAGTTTTACCTTAGACAATATCCTTTCATATATTTGGGGGGTACTAATAAAGGAAGGAATTGTTATTTTCTCTAAAGTTGTTTTGTCTTTTGGTTTCTTATTTACTCTTACTCTAGGAAAACACTTAGTTCTACTCTTTAGCCTTCAGGTAGTCCAATGTCACCCCCAGCAGAGCACACCATCCCCACTGGAATCTGTATCATTGATGTCACAAGGTCTCTGGTAAGATTTCCAGTGGCCACTAAACCCAAGATAATTTATTTAGACTGTAATGGTAAAGTTCACAAAACAAGCTAAGCAAAAATGAAACCAGAACATTACACTAAATATAAGGTATAAACCAAGCCTTGAAGATATAAAAATTGTATTTTGGTGGCAAAAATTAGATGGTGTCCAATCTAGGCAGCAGTCACTAACTATGAATTCTTCTTGGGAACTATGTTAAAAAAGGATGCAAAGAATTCCACAGATCCAACAATTACTTTTTTTTGAAGTGTTTTCACAAACTTAATTAAATGTAAGTCTTAGAAACACTGGTTTCGATATGTATATTTCTGACAATAGGAAATTCGTTTTTGAAAAAAGGAGGTTTCTTTTTTTTACAGCAAAATATTTCCAAACCAGGAAGTAAAACCTCCATCTACAAATTTTAAAAAACCGAAGATAAGAAAAATATTATACATAAAATGCAAAAGAAGGAAATTACATCTCCTGTCTTACATCCCATTTTTAAGGTCCCTCTTTAACTCCCTGGTTGATAAAGCTTGAGATAACACACAAAATAATGAGCATGCTTATTGCCAAATTTAGCTTTGCTACATTGTTAAAACTTCAGATCTCCCCTGAGATCATTTATTTATGTCTCCTCGGGCATCTCTTCCCATACGCAGGAAATGCATATGTAAGCCAGGATGGAGGTCTGATCCAGTGTGCGATTCCTGTGACCCATCACTTCCTGTAGTCTGTCTGTGTCAAAGTTGCAGGCGGGAATGCCAAACTAAATACATTTGCTCTTGGAAAAAGTACTTATTTGATATGTTTAAAAGCAAAAAAGAAATAAATTATAATCCTAGCTCACTTTGTCAGGGCAACGTTCAGAGGACTTACTGGTAGGAATAGGAAGAAGTCTCAAAAATCTCTGGAATACTATACGCGGCGACATACAACACAGATCACAAAGAGTATAGAGTGGCTCTCTCAATAAGCATTTTTAAAAATGAAACAGAGAAATAAAGATGAAATTCTCGGGAGGCGTACAGATACAGAAATTTGATATAAGATTCATTGAATGCTTCCAAACTACACTGTACAAGTAACATGACAGGGTGTGAGAAGAATAATGCTCAGTATGGAGCTGGAGTAAGTGAAATGCTTATTTATTTATTTGACAATGTTTATATTCTATCTCAATCCCCAAGAATTCTGAGTAATGACATTCCGACACATATTGGAAACACGCTGTTTAAAAAAAACTAAAAAGAAATCTCCAAGGTGTCCCATGACTAAAGCTACCATGTTTCCCCATGTCTTATATTTTTTGCCACCAAAAAAGGCACCAGGTCTTATTTTCGGGGGATGTCATCCGCTGACTAAACTATTAGTTAGGGGTACATGTATATTGGGCGCACGTGCAAAAATCAAGCCAGGTCTTACTTTCAGGGGAGGTCGTATTTTCAGGGAAACGGGGCATCTTCAAGGACCAAGTGCCTGCGGAAGTACAGCTCTGCTTAGTTTGACTGTTTGGAGAGAGTGCTAAGAAGAGGGAGTGGCTTCTGAGAATTTCTAGTCCATCTCCCACTAAATCCTGGACCAGGGGGCACTACACACGGTTGCTCATGCCCTTGTCATCTCTCGGTTGGACTACTGCAATGCGCTCTACATGGGGCTGCCCTTGAAGAGCACCCGGAGACTTC
>JANHGC010002569.1:67893-78332 GCA_027560395.1 Boaedon fuliginosus | reverse complement strand
TTAAATATATAATCTAAAAACTTAAAACAATCCTCTCAGCCACACAATACACTACATTCATACAGGGAAACAGTTAGCCCCAAGCCCGCTAGTAAAGCCAGGATTTTATGGCCCGGCGGAAGGTTAACAAGCTAGGGATGGTCCGAACTTCAACAGAGAGCTGGTTCCATTTTGCACTTCTTACTCATTTCATTAAAAAAATGCACTGGGATGTTTACCTAATCCCTAAATCCCTTTGTTTTCTGCTGTTCCATTAGTTGAGAAGAACAATATGTTCTCCTTGTAAAGCTGTAGGAAAGCTGTATTATAGCTTCTAAATTTTACTCCCTTTTAGTTTGGTCTTCTTTGGCCTATCGGTACTGGCAGTTCCCAGACCCATATTCAATATATTGCTAACTGTATACTCCTGTGGCACATGCTGGATAGGGTTTTTTTGGCAGAGCCATTCTCCCAACCTGCAGTGAAGTGATGCTAAAAATATTAGCAAATTAGCGCTATGAAGCTTGCCAGCTTATCCGCCAGAGTCTTGCTCCTTCTCTCACTGCTGTAATTAAAACTAATTATTTCCTAAAACATAGTAATACATGGATATGTGCAATAATCATTTTGTAGTGGGCAATCTGCAAAGTGTTTTTTTAAAGCTCCCCCTTTCCCTTTGGCTTGTTCTCCCACATGTTGGCTGCTGCTTGGAATGGTGCATTACCCTGTTGCAGAAAAGCAAAGCAGCCCAGCAACCATAGGCTAAAGCTTCTGGGTCTGTAATCATTGGCATAATTCACTAGCTTTTTTTTTTGTTTGTATTTTTTTGCCACTCAGGATTTTAACATGAATTGTAAATAGATATCAGAATGACCTGTTTGTTAGTGTTTTTACTGCAATCTGGATTGGTCATCAAGACCAGAGTTTTTTCTTCCGAGCTTTGGGACTTGTGCCGGAGCCCTTCCTCAGGGAACTTCTCCCTAGCAGAGTAAGAGAGAGAGAGAGAGTTCCCTGAAGATGGGCTCCAGCACGAATGTCCAAAAGCTCAGAAGACAAAACCTCTTGTCCGGGTGACTGACCCAGATTGGATCCTGCAGCATTATCCTGGGACATGTATATTCAACTTCATTCGAGCGTGTTTTTACTGTATGTTGAAGAATGAATGAAAAAAGTAACTACTAATAGTATTTGCTGTGAGACTTTGATTTTATAGGAAACACTGAATGAATTACACACACATATACATATGTTGTCTAGTATACACTACAGGGAGTCAGCAACTTATGACCAATCTTTAGTAACCATTCAAGGTTACTATGAATCCCTCAAAAGGTACTGACAACCTAGTCCTAAAGTTCATCCCCCCAGTGCTGTCATGTGCACATTTTGGGTGCTTGGCAACAGCCTGCAACTGGCTTTCATTTATGGGCATTTGCAACATCTCACAGTCTCATGGCTGTGAATTATGACGTCTTCTTTTTTTTTTTTTGATGAAAACCAGCATTTACTTCCAGTTTTCCGCAAAAAAAGCTCCAGAAGCAAACAATAGGTTCATCTAATGACTGCAGATTTGCTTAAAACCAGCAGTTTTGTGAAATGATTCACTTAATGACCACCACAAAAAAATCAGGTTGATCATGTGGTTGACACACTTTATGACCATCATGACTTATGAACCTAATGGGCAGTCTCCATCCCAATCATAAGTCAAGGACTGCTTGGGGAGTGTTGTAAAGCTCTGATAAGCAGTATGTAAAATCTGAGTGCTATTGCTATCTATGTTGTAAGCTACCAGAGTCCTTTGGGCGGCATAAAAATGTAATAAATAAATAAAAATAAATAAATAAAATAAAGGGCTACCTGTATGGTTTTCAGTTATTTCTAGAAAATGTATGTAAAGTATAAGAGGAGTTGCTGTTTTTTACTTGTGCTTTGGGGTTAAGCACATACAGTCACAACTGTATAACTTGGGTGTATCCCACAGCCATAGTGGGACCTGTCCCTAATCCAAAACAGAATGTAGGAAGATCATAGGAGAAAGAGGCAAAGATAGACGAACCATAAAAGATAATGGAAATGGGATTAGAAGGTTGATTCCGGAATGCAGTTTCAGGCTATGGATATTCATCAAGAAAGTACCAGTACCTCAACTTAAACACTCCTGTTGTTTGAATATGTGAATATACTATAAAAGGAAATGCAAGATATAATTTTGATTCAACTATTTCTTTTCTTCTTGAAGTTTGAAATGGGAAATTTCCGTGATAAGTAGCAATGGTCTTATAACTTACTTCTCACATCCTTCCAACACTAGGAAAAAATGAACATTTCTGAGGCATACCTCTGTGATATGGCTGCATAAGTGTTACTAGAACAAGTATTATCAATATTATACTACACTGTATTCCCAACTGGCGTCTTTAGAGCTGAATGTTCATGTCAGCCACTGAGAGATCTATGAAATAATTTACCTGCTAAAGAGTGTAGTGCAGTTAAGTCTATTGCAGGCCAAGCATTTGTTAACTAGAAGATTGGTAGAATATTACAAAGTGCTTACTAATGTAATTGTAAGGCTTTCATTCTACTTCCGAAACTGTAATGCATTGCAAAGTCAAATTCAGTGCCTTAATGTATTAATTGTAATAGCTGATGTGACAGCAATTGGTATCTCTGTCTTTCTAGTAAAGTCCTATCTGATCTGTAAAGAGATCCAAGAGTTTGATACTCATACCCAGTTTTCTTGGGGGGAAAACGGTCTTAAGGTTAGGAATGAAAATAAAGGGAAAAGTAAATCTTTGGATTGTCAGAATCATTTAAATCCATTTAAATAAACAAATCACGCATTTCTCTTTTATTTCAGTCCCAGCTTTCTTGGGCTCCAGAGCTTTAGTGTGCTGTTTTGTTCTGTTCAAGAATACCCAGTATTTTGACATTTATTGTAAATGCATCTAATCACAGCAGCTTTTCAGTAGTACTGATGTTCCATAATGAGTGACTGCATTCTGTATGCGAAAGTAGCATAACTGATAAAAATTTTCATAAAATTGAACATAGTTATATTTGAGATAACTCATCTAACGCTTCAACGGTGTTTGCCAGCTCACAAATCAAAGATGGGCCTAATAAAGTTGGTCATCATTTCCAGAATGAATGTGGCATATGTGGTTGTAAAGAGTTGTGCAATTGCTTCCCCTTATAAAACATTTAATTCATTTTCAAAATCTATTTGCTGAGATACAAAACTCTTCCCAGCGTCCATAAGAGAAAAAACATCCACCTTTTCTGACCATCTCATGCCATCAATTGGGAGCAGAAGAAAGTTACCCTTAATCATGTCTCCTGTTTTCAATTAGCACCCATGGGTCTTGCAGATTTGATGACTCAAGGCGAGTCCAAATTGCCTGTTCCTCTCAAACCGGATGGAAAAGAAGAAGGACCTCCCCAGCCGGAGAGCAAAAAGGTACTTCCTTCCCTTGCATGCATTCTTGGTTTGGCACAGCAGAACTCTGTTGCTTTGTCCTTCATTCTCTGATTTGAGCTTGCCCCTTCAGTTCTTTCCTGCATGGTCCCCCCCACATTCATGTGCAATCTATTATTTTGGTTTTATTCTTTCCCTTATCTGGATCTGAAAGTTACTAGTTCTTATGGCATTACCTTGGGAGGTGGGGAAATAAAGCTCGATAGAATCTTCGGGGTGGTGGTGGTTCAGTTAATCCCTGAGTGGGAAATAGTGGATCTTACCTTAGCCTTAGTACTTGGCAGCCATGTTTCCTCTATCTTCCATTATAGCTTCCTGTTTTAGCCGTTTCAATAGCCACAGCGTATTTTAATCCTTTGCTTTTTTTCCTTTATTTGATAAAAATAAGATGACCAGCTTTCTTTATTTTATTTTTCTCTCCCCCTTTCTTTCTTTCTCTTTCTCTTTCTTTATTTCATGAGGGGAAACCCCTGCTTGATGCTCCATTTAGCTTGACGAAAGCATGGTGGCATAGCAGCTTAAGCTAAGCATCCAGCAAAATTGCAAGATTATATGATGAATGTTGTTTTAAGGCATATGTATATTACACGTTGTGTCTTTTCTCTGTGTGTCTCTATTTATATTTCATATAGTTAAAAAAATGGTCAGTCTGTTAAACTGGATGTATTTTTTTTCCTTTTTAATAAAGTTTGCCCTGCCTTTGTCCTTTTTTATTCCTCTACCACAGGATAGCTACAGCTCTCAGGGTATTTCTCAGCCCCCAACCCCAGGCAACCTGCCAGTCCCTTCCCCAATGTCCCCAAGTTCTGCTAGCATCTCCTCATTTCATGGAGATGAAAGTGATAGCATTGGCAGCCCAGGCTGGCCAAAGACTCCATCAAGCCCTGTAAGTGGCTCTGGCTTTTGTTTTTTGGGGTTTTTTGGTATTCATTAATATTTTAATGCTTGCTTGTCTGTTTTATAGATTCTTTTGTTCTTTATTTAACCACTAAAGGGTTTGTTTAATGTAAGCAGAGGCTAAATTCTGCTCTTGGGTCTCTCCATGCAGCTCATCCCTTTGCTTAGGTGGGAGTTGAGCTTGCTTGACTGAGGGCAAAATTTGGCCCAGCCCAATTTAAAATAAAACAACAACAAGAAGAAAAGCAATGGCATTTGAATGTGTTAAAGAAGTTTGCCTTACTTTGTAATATAGCCGATGTTGTGAAGAAAATCTTTTTTCTTGTAATGCATCAGCTTACAAAGCATGCCTTCTGTGTTGATCAGGACATTCTGTCTCTGTTACGGGGTCCAAACTCTTAGCAAACTAAGGATTTTCAATTGGTCATAAATAGTATAGCAATCTAAAAAATCATTTCTTCTGGTTTAGAAAAACATTGTTGTTCTCACTTGTGTGCATTACAGAAAAACGCAGATAATAATTTCTGAGCAGCCAAACGTACTTGCCACATTAGAAAGTTATTTTTGGAATGGGTGAAATCTTGCAAAGTGTAAATATAGTTTTTAGACAGCATTTTAACAAGAACATTATTTGTTACAAAGATTTCAGATATCAAAGCTTAACTAATTTTCCTCAACTACTTTAATTTTTATTGTAAAGAAAAATATTTCTGCTTTTAAGAAATTTTTGCTATGTGATAACATGAATGCTGAAAGGTGTCACTAATTTGTTATAAAGTTTAGCAGAGTGCTTTCAACAATGTCTTGATTTTTATGTGACATCTAATGGAAATAGCATGTGAAAAGACAAGAATGAAAAACAATGTATAAAATGAAATATTATTTCTCTGCAGTATTTTTTTTTAATACGTATTTTCACCTTGTAGATGCATCAGTAAAAAAATGTTTAGAGGCCTCCAAAATCAGCATTCAAAATCTAGTTCATGCCAAATTGCCATCTTTAAAAACTAATTTACCTATATACTAAATAAAATGAAGAAAAATGCTGCAACGCACTCCACATAATTGCTTGTTATTGGCAAAAGAAAAATCATGGAATATTGTGACATGATGACATGTACACAAGATCATCCTTCCCAGCTTAGTGTTCTCAAATGTGTTGAGGCTACAATTCCAGAATTCTAGACCCCCCCACTTTCCTTTATTGGGAGTTCTGGCAATTGCACTTTCAGCATACTCAAGGTAATCCTCGACATACAACCACAATTAAGACCAGAATTTTTATTGCTAAGTAAACCAGTTGTTAAGTGAATTTTGCATCATTTTACAACTTTTCTTGCCATAGTTGTAAAGTGAATCAATGCAGTTGTTAAATTAGTAACATGGTTGTAAAGTGAATTTGGCTTCTCCACTGACTTTGCTTGTCAGAAGATCACAAAAGGGGATCACAAGACCCCGGGATACTGCAACCATCATAGGTAATGAGCCAGTTGCCAAGCTTCGGAATGTTTATCTCATGATCAAAATAAGTGTGAAAAATGGTCATAAGTCACTTTTTTTAGTGATGCTGTAACTTCAAACGATGACTAAACAAAAGGTTGTAAATCAAGGATTACCTTTAGTTCATGGGAAGGCTACTTAAACTTTATGGAGGCAAAGAGGGCTACTTTTTCTTCCAGACCTGTTTCCGTGACATCTTTAGGTTAATTGTAATTTTTAGTTTTTCAGGTGAAGTTTAGGGGTACTTGATGTCTTGGAAACAGTACTTCCAATCACCTTCCTTCTCTTTCTTTCCCTCTAAATTCTTTCCAAAGAAAATATAAATGCAATTAAAAGGGCCAGTGTAAAAGATCATTGTATTTTTTTACATCTATGTTCATAATCCTTTATATCTAATGTAAAAACATCAGTAACAGAAAGGAACTGAGGAGAGGCAGAAGAATAGAATCACTTAGCAACGTTTAAATCCTTCAGAACAATTGGCTTTGAGTCTCGGAAGGCATCTTTCTGGTATATGTTCCCTCTATGCTCAAAAGTACCTATTTCTAACTAGAAGTCTAAATGCCAGCTCTACAAACTGTGGGTTGTTATATTAGATGGGGATACATTAAGTGCACCGAATGTCAATCCTTTAAAACATTTTTTGGAAATGTAAAAGATCTTTGGGGAGAAAATATGCATCCATGTGCTTTTTTAGCTATTATATATCCCCAGGGAGAGTATTAGAAATGCGTATTTCTGTTTCTACAATAATTAAAGAGAACCACTTCAGATTTTTTTTGAAAGAGGAAATTGAAGGAATTACATTTTTATTTACAGCTGAAGAAATTATTGCTATGTTCTAGAGTTTTTAGAAATTAATTCAAAATGTTAACAAAACGCAACATTGTGAAAGGACTTAGGAAAGTAGAAAACCTGGGTCACAATTGTCCTTTGATTTAAATGGAAATTATTTGAAAAAACAGAGTCTCAGGCTTAAGTGCTCATGTGAACATCACTAGATATATTTGTATTACTCAGTAATACCCTAGAAAAGATGGGTGGCACATAAATCTAATAAATATTTAAATAAATGTATTTCTAAATTAACTAACTTCTGTTTCCTGCCTAGGGCAATTACAATAAATATCTTTTTCACAATATGCAATATGCTGGTCACAATAAGGACTCATTATTAATATAAAAATTAGAGTAAATACATAACATCCTGAATAGTTTAATAATTACAATTACCAATTAATATCAAAAGCTCTGCATCTAACGGATGGACCCCTAATATATATAAGGAGTATCCAGTGTTTGCAGTTATGTAATTATAATTATAAGCAATGATTAGGGTAACGATAGACATGCAGAATAATCAGCAGCTGGGTTTGGCATTTTGCCAGTAATGCATTTTGGACAGTCCAAATAACAGATGCAAATTCCAAACTGATGGAAAATAACCAGGACTCTTACAGTGTGGAAGATGCAGTATTCACAGCAGGATGTTTGTAGATTAAAAATAAGGTCTTAAAAATGTATTCTCTTTCTAATAACTGTATTTTCTCTATAAAGTGTGTCACATTGTCACAATATACAAACGTTAGCTGAAACGTCTTGCATGTATTCATGCAATGACCATAGTGTGATGTCTTCGCAACACCTTATATAAAGAAAATATGCAAATTTGGGTTAGCACAAGTAGTTCTGATTTAGCATCCACAATTGGTACTGGCAACTTGGTTAAGTGAAGAGATCACTAAGCAAAACCATGACTGTGCTTATGATCTTACTTGACCTTCTCTTTGTTTTACAGACTGCAAAGGTAATAAATGTGAGGATTGGTCAGTTACTTTTTCTATTTCTTTATTTGATTTTCTATCCCACATTTATTATTATGTATAAATAACTGAAGACATTGAACATACCTAATATTCCTTCCTCTCTAACCCTAACACTGTGAAGTGGGTTGGGTTGAGAGAGAGTGACTGGCCCAAAGACACCCAGACAGTTTTCCATGCCTAAGGCAGGACTATGGCGAAACTACACCAAGATAACATGGCGGTCTTCTGAGAAAGGAAGAAACAACCACAGACAGTTGTCCCAAAGGCAGAAGCTCCGAACAAAGAATGAGCTTCCTTTTTATTACATTTAGAGGTGTAATAGTCACAGGACTATAACTCATGGTCTCCTAAGTCTAGGCCAGCACTTTAACCATTAAACTAAACTAGCTCTCATCACCAAACTGAGTCTCATCTCATAACAGTGAACAGTCGCTAAATAAAGCAGTCACTACAGGAAGATTATCTGTAAATGCACGCCCCAGGTGTATAAATTATATTATATAAAAAGATACAGAAATATTATACTCATTAAAATAGTTTTATAGTGTTGTGTGATATTAAGACTATATTAGGTGCAGAAGTTAAAAGTTTTATCTCATATTATGCCTCATTTCTATTGAAGAGACGGCACATTTCTGAATTTCTCTGTGTTTGCCCAAGCAGGCCAAAAACTGTTGTAGGGAGCTGCTGCTGGTCCTTTAGAACAAATGTGGGAGGCATGCAGGGCAGAATTGAACTTAGCCCTATATGAGGTGTTGATTTTTTTTGCCAAAATTTCTTAATAATTTTTCATCATGCACCAGGATATATTTTTTATCCTCTATTTATTGTATATCAAATAAATCCATCTGTGTTTATTATTTGTTTTTTACTATTTACTTCAGCATTGATTGTTAAACTGAATTTAGTTTATAGTTTAATAGTTTTAGGGTATAATAAACCTTATAAAATAAAAGCTTCCCTTTAAGGGGAGATGGACTTTCCGTTCAGTCTGGCCATATGAGGCTCCTGTAATTTCTGCTTGACTGAACAGTAGCATGTGCAAAATGTGAAATTTTAATGTGTTTTGCTGTAGGGCTTAAGCAGTAGAAAATCAAGTTTTCTATGGGAAGATTTTCCCTTTTTTCTTCTCAAAGTTAATATTTCATTTTAAAAGAAAATTGCACCACTTCACTGTGCTTGACAGCCTGAAAGCTCCTACAGCGAGAAGTCCTTCTGTACCTTCTGGAAATTGTGATGTTTTCAGATTAAGTTGTCACTTTGTGGCCTGCACCATCTCATTGAAAAGTGACTTTTCTTTATGTATGTAGACAGTACAAATGTCCAGCAAAGAAAAGATTTTAAGCTACTTTCCATTCTTGGATGATTTAGTGTTGTAACAAGAAGTATTTCACTGTGTAAAATTGAAAACCTCTATTTGGCCATTAAGTCTGAATGTTCCTTGTAAGAGGCAATTGGTACAGGAACAAGAGTGCAAAATTATTAAGGATTGTATTAAACTTAGATAACATTTGTGCCATTATAAAACATGTGATATCACGAGTAAGGAAGTACAAAAACTAATGAACAATACTGATATTAATTGAAATAATTTGTTGTTCAGGAAGCTATATGTTTTTGTCAGCTCTCTTCTGAATAATTGTTCAAAACAGCACAGTGAAAACTGGATTCCAACTTGAAAGTGACCTTTTTGAAAGAACATTTAATACCCGGAACATAGCTAGAATTCTTTTTGTTCCTTTTTCAAAGCAAACCGTTTTCTAAAAAAAAACAACACTTGCTACATAGTGCTTTGAATGCCTGATATATGAAGGAAATAGCATCCTTCTGAATTAAGAAATGCAACCACCTTGTATGACACCATGCTTTGTGTCAGGACGTTCTTCTACTGCAGTTCTTTATTTGCGTCTAGTAAAGCAAACTCAGTTGTGTTAATTGATTATTGTCCCATAGTTAAATATGCTAAAAGGAGATCTGACTTTGTCCTTTATTTCACAACGTGATAGACACTGTTACAGCCAGGAAGCATTACAGTGAATAAATTAGAATTCTGTGTGTAAGGTAGAAAGCTTTAGAGGCAGGCTGATTTAGTTAATTAAAAGCCATGGACCCAGTCTACATAAAATAAAACAGTATACTTCAGCGGAAGAATTCTGAGTTTATTTTCAATCTCCTGTGAAATCAATGTGACCTAGAAATGTTTGACTCTGCTCATTTTCCTGCCAGCAGCTTATACTGCCTTCTAAATCATCCAACAATCATTCTGCCAAAATAACAATAATGGGGAGAAGCTTTATATCACTTAATAATGGCTAGATGATGTTAGATGTTTAAACCATTCATGGGAAATGGCCTCTGACTGGCCTTAGAAATACTGTGATCACTTGAAATTAAAAAAAATCTGGATCTAAATATCTAGTAAGTGTTCATGTTTCATGTTCCAAATTTTGTGTCTTTATGAAATTGATAATCCAGTTTTGTAACCAGCTAGAATGTACAGACAGATGTGCTGAAGGCATGTAATTATTCATTTTCTGCATATCAACAAGCTAGATTACAATTATATAAGTATGCCAGGTATGGGAACAGAAATTCATGGCTTAGGGGGGGGGTACCTTCGAGACCGCCTTCTGCCACCATATGCCTCCCAGCGCCCGGTGAGATCCCATAGAGAGGCCCTGTTTCGGGTACCTTCGGCAAGGCAATGTCGGCTGGCGGGACCGCGAGCGCGGGCCTTCTCGGTGGGGGCTCCGTCACTG
>JANHGC010002569.1:17434-28080 GCA_027560395.1 Boaedon fuliginosus | reverse complement strand
CACACACACACACACACACACACGTTTTCATAGATTTTCACGGGTGTAGGTATGAAAGTCTTGGTGTAATTGGGTCTTTTCCTGTGTAGGATTGAGAGTATCAAGGCAAAGTTTCGACGAGGTCGCACTCATCATCTTCAGGCAGATTCAAGCTGGTGGCTTCAGCTTCTTGCTCCTAAGAGTAATATATATATACACATACACATGCACATATACAAATTGTGGTAATAAGAATATATCACATAGCAGAGATACAGATCAGTTACAAGTACCTTGGTATCCCACAGTCACATGGAAACCACGATGAGGAGCTAAATAAGAAAACAACATCCAGGTACCACCAAAGAATCAAAGGGCCTGAAGAGCCAGCTCAATGGGAAGAACAAGTTTTATGTCATCAACATGTATGCTCTGCCAGTCATTAGAAACTCTGCCAGTATTGTGAGGTAGCCAAAGAAGGGCATGGAAGCTGCCAATGTAAAGAACCAGAAATTCCTCACAATGTGCCGAGCTTTTCACCCCATGTCTAACGCCCAGAGAGGTACGCCGGACAGAAAGTGTACAGTCAGGAGTCAGGTGGGTGTCAAAGCCACTGTCATGAATAAAACCCAGAATATCCAGGAATACATCAGTAAGATAACACACAAAGACTCAAATGTGCTGTAGCATGTTTCTGTCTTTCTTGTCACCATTTATGGAAAGGAGTAGAGTAGGAAGGGAAGGAATGGATCCCCTCATTTCTTTATCTTTTTTCTTTCTTTGCTTTATAATAATGTGTGGGAATGAACATTGGGTTACATACATTCAAAGCAACCCATTTTTTTAATGTTTGAAAAGAAGGGAAAAGGAATAAGAGCTGTGGTGGCCAATGGTTAGAATGCAGTACTGCAGGCTACTTTTAACTGCCAGCTGCCAGCTGTTTGGCAATTCGAATCTCACCAGTCTCAAGGTTGACTCAGCTTTCCATCCTTCTTAGGTTGGTAAAATGAGGACCCAGATTGTTTGGGGGCAATATATGCTGACTCTGTAAACCGCTTAGAGAGGGCTGTAAAGGGTATATAAGTCTAAGTGCAATAACTATTGCTATTCTTAGTTTGCAATCACTCCTAACTCTGATAAAAGGATAGATGAATGGATAAATGGAATGAATTGCAGTTATTTATTTAGTGTATGGCACACATTATCAGGAAAATCTATAAATGCTAGATGCAGCTAGATGCAGTTCTGAGGATTGCTAGTTCATTCTGGTTTGGTACTTCTGTGCCTTTCCTTGGTGCATCATAGAGGGTGAACCAGCTTTACACCAGGAATTGCAGTAACTGAGGTTGATGGAACATTTCCATTTGGGATCTCTCGTCTATGGAATCCTGGTCCCCAAATAAGACTCCATAGACGCTTGAGTGGACCTGAATAAAACAGATTCAGGAAAAGTAAATCAAAAATAAAGTTAGCAAAAATCAATATTAGTCAATATTCTAAAGGCTCAGTTAGTCTCGGTGGGGCTTGTGCTTTGTAAGCCACATAAATATCAAAAGTTAGCTTTTGAAGAGAACAATTGTAAGCTAACATTTATATCCAACTGCGCCAACTCATTTCTCTATGGCAACCTTTATGAAACTTTTCTTAATACACACTGAATTTAATCTGCTGAGATCTGAGCCATCTTACTCCTCCAGGAAAATTATAGATTGCAATTTTAATTGAAAAAGACTGGCTATAAACCGAACTCTAAAATTATGATGACTAATTACATTTCTCCTTTCATAATTAACAAACTTTGAAGTATTATGTATTAAATGTTTGCCTTCAGCTCTTGAGAAAAGATGTTTTCTCTGCTGAGAGGTTCGTAGGTTTTTTTTCCTATGCAGTTAAGTATTCGGAAACATGGAGTCTGTCTATAAACATAACCTTAGCCCTCAAAAATGCAAAGGTTTCCCTGTTCAGTCCTATCTGACTCTAGGAGGCAGAGCTCATCTCTGTTACCTAGCCAAAGGACCCCACATTGTCCAAAGATGCTTCCATGGTTATGCGGCCAGCATGACTACCTGCCATGGCCCACAGAATGCTGTTACCTTCCCACCAAAGTGATACCTATTTATCTACTCACATTTGCATGCTTTTGAACTGATGGGTGGACAGGAGCTAGTACAAGTAACGGAAGCTCGCCCCATCACGTGGTGCTTGAGTTTCAAACCTGGGCTGTGATTTTAGCATCTTTAACCACTGAGCCATCACACCCCACTAATTCAGCCCTTAGATACATCAAAAATAGCTACTCAGCTGTGAGATGCTACTTAAGTTATGGAAGATTTTATACTTCCTATGAGAAGAATTCATTTTTATGGAGGTACATTCTTCCATCAGATAATCCTATGCAATTTAGCTGTCAGTGTTTCTTTTATCTGTTATATCATCTTATTTCCAACTTCCATAATATAAAAATTGGTTAGCAAATTTCATCTATGAGTTCCATGTTTTAAATCAGAGTATCTCACTCTAAACTAGTATTTATAGTCCCATAAATGCAGGCAATTATTCTTAGGAGCGGGTGTCTGTCCATATACTTAACTCTCTCTAGCCTAGATATACATGACTCTAAACTATTTTCACATTTCATCTAACATGATAGTGTATATATATAATAGTTAGATAGTGTATATATATAATTTAAATGCAGGCCAATTTTTTTTTTTTTGCTTTATCTTGTTTACTGAATAAACATTTGGCTGGGTTCACAGAAAGCACAAAGCTATTTGTGTGAATCCCAAATCCAGTTGTGTCAATCCCCCTGACTCTTGAATCTTTGGTGTGTCTGAATTTGGTTGCTTGTTTGCAGATGTTTCATTACCCCACTAGGTAGCATCATCAGTGTGAGTGAGTGTGGGCTTTGCTCTATGTTTATATACAATAGCTTGCCCTGCCAGTGTTGGTGGGGATGGGGTTTTCTCCTTGGTCTTTCCTTGATTAGGGTATTCTCTTCTGCTTGACTGTATGGTGTTAATCCCTGCATATATGGTTGTAGGTTGCCAGAGAAGATGTGTTCTGTTCTTTTGGTTTTCTTCTTAGCTTCTTTATTGCCTCTTTTGAATGATTGCAAATGTGGTGTGTCTATCTATTGATGCCTTATGGTCAGCTTTTCTTATGCTGTCCCCATGCCTCCAGCACTTATGTCTGCTCTGTCCTACGACTGTGCTTTTTTATTTGTCTTAAGGCAGTTAGCCTTTTCCTCCCATGGTTAACCCACTGGAAGCTGTAAATGACTAGTTGGGATTTAAAAAAAGGTGCTTGGAATGAATCCAGCAAGGTGATTCCTGTTCATTCAGAAGCCTCTGGTTCTAGGGCATATTTCACTCTAGATGGTGTGGCAGAATCCCTGAACAGCAGGTGGATCATCTGGGAATTCTCATTGATTTATAGCTCCTGCTGTGGCCAGGAGAATCCTTGGCCAATACCACTGGCCTACCAATTGCCGTTTTTCTTGGACCAGGAAAAGATGATTATAGACATGAATGCCATTTTCATTTTCTGATCAGACTTGAAATTCATTCAACATGTGGCTACCCTTGAAGGTCATTCCATACTTTTGGAAACTCTATCTGGTGCAAAATTCAACCACCTTCTTCTTGACCGGTAAACGCCAGTGACATTTATTTTGCAGAGGTTGCATTGATTTCCACTTCCAGGCCTAGGTCAAGATGATGATTATTATCTATAAAACTGGACCCCATTACCTCTGGTAGTAATGCGTTCCAGTTACAATTTGCCCCTCTGAAACAGGATAGCCAAGTAGGGATGCTGGTTAGTTCCTCCTTAGGATGTCCAAGGAACAGGAAATAGCTTGCTCCTTGAAGTCAGAATGGCCTCTTCCTTGTTATTACCATTCAAGAAAATTGTAAAGACTGTTTTGTCAGAGTCTTTGGAACAGCAATAGTTTTGTGATGGTACTAAATCAACATGCTTGGTGATATACTGTTTCTATAAGTTATTTTACTGCATGATTGTATTAACTGATGAATGTGCATTTACTAGAATATCTGGAAGAGGTAGTGCACAATAACATAAATACAATATAATGCAATGCACTGCAGTTCAGTACTTTTGCATCATTCTTTTCATTTATAATTCTGAAAAACCAAGGCAATTGTAGGTATGATCTAGCCCAAATCAGTGAAATCCAAGCAAATCCAAGGAAGTTTATTTTCCCATAATTCAATTGGGGTTCACCCTCCTAAACCTTGAATCTCTATTTCATGTCATGATACCTGAAAGAATAGAAACCAGATCTTAATTTTTCAAATATGCGAATAGGGCCATTGTAGTCTATATCAAAGGCTAAACAGTTCCAATAGCTTCAATCTTCCTTCATTGGACTTTGTTGCCTCTCTATGAAGCTATTCTACTTTCTTAAAGTGTGTCTTATTCATCTTAAAGTGTGATGGCCAAAGCACAATATTCACAGTGAAATCCCACTAAAAATGTTAAGTAGATTATGTTTTTCTACAATCTTCAGATCAGTTATTTGTGAATCTTTATGTATTAAATTCAGCACAATGATTGTCATGGCACTAAAACTGTGGGTTGGAAAGCAGATGGAGTATAGGATGAAATAAAATTATGGCAGATCAGTATTGAAGCTGAAAAGCACCAAACTTATATTAAGATGTCTGCTTATCCATGAAAGAAGCTATTGATCAGAATCAGTGACGGTCAGTTTTCATGGCTGCACCAGAAAGAAAACATGAATAGATGGTCTAAATCTACTTTATTATAAGGTTACATTAACAAAATCGTGCAAGTCTGTAATTACAAAAGTTCCCACCACCACTTTTAACTGCTTGATCTATTAGGGTGGGTCCTCCCCAAATTTCTTTTCCTGACCTTTGAGCCACTGGGGGCTCCTGCCTCTCTTGTCTGATTGTTTCCTAGGCAGCAACTCTTCCCCCTTTTCCCCAAGGTGATTCACACATTCCATTACAGTGATAGAGCACCTGCTTTGTGTACAGAAGTCACAGGTTTTGTGACTTTAGTGCCAGGTGGACAATAGTTTGACCAATCATGGACAAAAGGCAGCTTTATTGCTCTACACAAGATGTAATTTTTTGAAGAAACAGTCCCAAATATTGGGATCACATTGAAAGCCAAGGAGATTTCCTACAAAATATTTTGTAGGTCCCCGCAAAATGAATTCAATTAGTTTCAATGAGACAAATGCCCAAATAAATGGGCCAAAGTTGATAGCTTAAGGCTCTTAAGAGACTTTTAAAATTGTAGTCATCTTGAAATAGCTCTGGATTAGCTTTAAAATATGATTTTATATATGGAAAAACTGAGTCAATATTTACAGAGATTGTTTAAAATAGCATTTATGAAAATGTATCAAAGAAATACACATGCATGCACACACAGAAATTTGTGAATATGATTTTCTTACTGCTCTCCCTGGACTATATTTTATGATATCAGAAAATAAAAATAGCTGACACAAAACTAAACACAATTTCATCCTACTGCTTTTGAATGCCATTTGCAAATAAATTTCCCTATTTCCAGCTATGTGACTCCCCAATGTACCTGCATGAAGCATCTGTGTGTTTACAGGGCAGCACGATGGCTGAGAGAGACAAGTCATACATGAAAATCCAGAATAATGAATCTTGAGTTATATTTCTGTATAAGTCATAAAGCATTGCTTGATGCTAACATGTGTTATGAGTCCCAGGAAGAACACTGAAGGTGGAAAATTGTCCCTTCCCCACATATGGCTAATATAAAAGGAAGGAGATGAGAAGTGAAGGAGTAACAAATACCTGAACTGTCAAAGCCCCTGAAGTAGTTTGCTTACTTATTTGGAGATGGTGGCTCATGAATTATCTCAAATCAGGACTTGTATTTTTAAATGGGAACGGGGAAGGAACTATTGATTGATTTATGCTGACCTCCACTTTATTATCCTTCTTATCTCAATCTAAGCAAAAAAAATCTAACCCTTGTGATGATTGGCACTTGACATTCATAGTGGTTAGCCTTTAATATACAACTGTATATTAAAGCATTTTGCACTCTCCTTAAGTGGGCAAGACCCTGTAGTTTATCCCCAAAGCTGTTCACATAAATGTGGCTCAAGTGGATTTGTGGTCTGCTGTTATAAATTGGCTCATAGATATTTTTTTTCTCCTTTGGGAGATCATTTGTTTACATGATTATGATAATGTTGCTGAATCAGTAATTCAGGATCATTGTTTTGTCCCACGCCCCAAAACCACAGATCAAGCCCAGTTCTTAAAACAACAGTGTTTATTTAACACAGCACACTGAAATAGTCCTTCTTTGCAAAAGACTAAGCAATAATTCTAATGCCAGTATCTACTGGCATCTATCTGAATGAGTCCAGGCAAAATCCCAACTGATAAAAATAAACGCCAAACAAGAATTTCCAGAAGCAAGACTTTGAATCACCCAAAGCTCTTTCTATCAAGGTTTTCAGTTTGTTCTCTGCAGAGTGCAAGTCCCTTTTAACTTCTCCAGGGTGTGGTCCTCTGGTCCTCCTACACTGCTGTTGCCTTCTAAGCCATCTCCTGGTCCTCACATCACTTAGAGCAGTGGTTCTCAACCTGGGGGTCGGGACCCCTTTGGGGGTCGAGCAACCCTGTCAGAGGGGTCGCCTAAGACCATTGGAAAACACATATTCCCATATGTGTTCCCAAATAATTTTATGGCTGGGGGTCACCGCAACAGGAGGAACTGTATTAAAGGGTCGCAGCATTAGTAAGGTTGAGAACTACTGACTTAGAGCCTCCTCCCCACCACTGTCAGACATTGTCAGCTGCACATAAGCAGTAGAGGGACCAGCTACTGGCACAGTGTCAACCACCGGCACCTCCCTTTCCTCTGCTTCCAACTCTCCCTCGGATCGGAATCCCCTGGCAGCGCAACAGCCAGCTGCAGAGCCACAACAATCATGAATCTGAGAAGACAGTTCTTCATTACCTAATTTCTAGGTCCCAGTAATGAGACCTTTCACAAGTGCTTAAGTCCTGTGTAGTTAAAATCTTGACTGACAATCATGGGCACAAAATGGCTTGGGAATAGACTGTAAGACTGAATACGCTGTGACTTGCTACAGTATGGCAAAAGAGGAATGAATCTTGGGAGCATCACATTTCATACATTTTGAGGAAAGGGCAATTTAACAATACAGGCAGTCCTTGGCTTACTACCATAACCTGTCTCTAAGCAAAGGGGTTAAGTGCCTTACATACTTCTTTTTGAAGCAGTTGTTAAATGAAAGATCACAGTCATTAAGTGAATCAGGCTGTCCCTGATTGATTGACTTTGCTTATCTGAAGTTTCCTGGGAAGGTTCAAATGGTGATGACGTGACTCGGATGCTCCAGTTGTTGCAAATACATGTGAGTTGCATAGTGACTAAATTTTGATCATGTGACTGTGGGGACACTGTGTCATAAGTGTGAGGACCTGTCACAAGTCACTTGTGTCACTTTCACCATTATTGTAAACTTCAAACTGTTGTTAAAAGAATGTCATGAGTCGAGCGCTATTTGTAAGAAAAAAAGATCAGGAAGGACTAATTCCTGCATTCTGAATCTCTCTGGTATGAAGAACAAAATAATTTTGTCTTGATCTTTGTTTCCACATCTACAAAATAGAGATAATTACTAACCCCACAGGATTATTTAGTGAGCCTCTTAAAATACTTTACAAATGAAAAAAAAAGTCAGCTCAATGGCAACGTATTATTCTAATAAAGAATAAAGATAGTGCTGGATTTATGGCACCTCGTGATAATTTATGAAACTAATTAAAAATTGAGTAGGTTGTGCAGATTTTTAAATGCTTAATCAGTTACTTGAGGACCACCTACCTTTGCAAAGACGCATATCGCATACTGTAATATATTTCCCAAAATCATGATTAAAATAACAAAAGCCTTGAAATAATGTCTAATCCTGATGTGAAATTTTCTTGATGAAATGGCTTGCTAAAATTGGGAAGAAATTAGAACACAGCATTTGAGGGTCTGTGTATGTGTTTGTGTGTGTGTTTCCATGGCAAACTGTCCAATCTATGTTGAATAGCATTTTGAAAGACACTTCCTGCGCACAGGTAACTGAGAAATAGTCTCTAGTGATTCTTTAGACTGAAATGTCCTCAAAGTTCAACAGATCTAGCTTGAAGAATCATTTCATGAATGAAAGAATTCCAGAGAAGAAAGAATAAGGTGAAATGAAGGAAAACAGGAAAAACATTTACTTCCTCTCCTTTCGCCTTGCCACTCTTATTTTGTGACATCCATTGCTTGCCGGAAAAGAAGTAGTATGACAATGATGCTGCTTAGAAGCTGGGCGAATAGTGGAAATTGTCTCATGTCAAACATCTTGGACTAACTGGAAAATAACTAAGTTTTGTTTATTTCTAGTTTTGAAGGGTATTCAGGAAATCTAATTAATTCCTATTTCAGGCATAAAACAAAGCAGAGGAAAGGTTAACATAGGAAGACTGGAGACAGAAAATCTTTAATTATGGCAGTGTGGTAGTGGGTGTGCTGTGGTCCACCATATTTTTTAAATAATTCCCAGCACCCATCCTATTGGCATTCTGGCTCAGGTTGCTGGGAATTGTGGTTCAATATAATTGATTCAATATAATTGATCATAGTTCCTCACTTCTGGGAGTTGCCTCTAGAAGTTAAAGGTGCTCCAACACTGGAAGTTTTTAAGAAGAGATTGGACAACTATTTGTCTGAAATGGTATAGGGTTTCCTGCCTGAGCAGCGGGCTGGACTAGAAGTCCTCCAAGGTCCCTTCCAACTCTGTTATTCTGTTACTTCTTTAGATATGTCAGCTGGCTTTGGAAGATCACATGTCCAAGAGAGGATTTTAATGGAGGTTGAATGGAAGTTTTGAGACACTAGTTTTATCCATATTAAGACAATGCCTCTCTCCCAATCCATTTGTCGCATTGTGTGGTTGCTGTTTTACCTGCTGAGAAAACTCGCCTGGAGTCTATTAATGGATGGAGGTAGAGATACATTCTTTAATTAAATAATAAAATTTCTCAAAAAGTAACAAACCATGCAATCATCTCCGGCTACACAAAAAGGGCATTTTCTGTTGTAGCTGCTCGATCCCTGGAAGAGACACAGTTGCTTGAATGAGTTACAGAAATATGCGGCATTTTTGCCCCCAGGCATTTCAAATCTTTTCTTCACAATTTAATCTAAACAGCATTGCATGCCCCTACCTAGAGTCCTGGCCCATTTAATGAACCTTTATTGGAGAAGCAGGACGGCTGCCCAGATGTACACACATAAACAAAGCAGTAGAGCCATGCTATGAAAGGGCTTTTGCCACTTTTCCTAATGAAAGTTCCACATTTATCAAAGAATATAGACCAATATGTATCAAGGGCAAGTGTGATGGCTGGATGCCACGGGTAGTGCAGTATTAAAAATCCCAAGAGACATTGTCGCAGAAAAGAAGGGGAAGGCGATATAGCTGGAGAAGAACACAATATTATGCAAGAATGCAGAATCATAGAATCATGGCGTGATAGCTGCTAGGCCTCTGCAAGAGGAAATCTAATTCGGTTAATGTAGCAATTGTCCAGCGTAACCATATACATGGAATTGGGGGCAGGGGGAGCAGTTACTTTTGCTTCTTTCCTAAATGAGTGCCCAGCATCAGCAGTGGAAGAGATGTTGGCATGCGCCTCTTTCTCTGTGGCCCAGTGCCCATCCAGCCATTGAGTCTCAAGTTGTGATTTATTAATTTGTTTATTAAATTGCGATTAGAGAAAGAGTGAGCTGACGGGGTTGAGGCAGGAAGCCCAAGTGATACTGCAGATCTCACCTGGCTAAAGATAGGAGTGCTAATCCTATCCAGGGAAATAAATCTGAGAAATCTTGAAACATCTTTATTTGCAGAACACCACAAAGGCTTTGCTGGTGTCAGTTGCTGTATGCATTTATTTATTTATTTAGTATATGGCATATCGTACATGGACTCGCACTATATTTTAACATTTCACCTAGATTTTTAAAAAACCACAGTAAATTATGAATGTTAAAAAGATCTATCTTCAGATACCAATGTCTAGGCCACCTAACTAGGTATTGAAACGTAGCATCATATATATGAAAAAAAAATCAGATACTGGACCAATAAATGCCCTCAGCTTTAATGAAAAAGATTGCATGCACCAATAGGAATGAGTTGTTCATAATTTTTCCAAAGCTGGCAGCGCTGTATGGCTCAGAACAGGAAGCCAACAAGTTTGCGTGGTATATATGAATTGCCATTGTTAAACTGGGTGAGGGGCTAAGCACTCTTTTGAATAGGGAAAACAATAAATAGGAGGAAAGATGGGACAGCAAATTAAAACCATCAGCTGCAAACTTAGATAGAGCTGTAATTCTAGGGTGCTCAGAGTACAAAATGAATTAATGTACTTAAGATTGCAAGGTAGATTTCTGTTGAGGTTTATTCGATGAATCATTGCTCTGCCTTGCAGCACAATTACACAGAGCAGGGATGGGTTTCTCCCGGTTCGCTGGTTACCCGCTTCGTGGACACGCTGCCAGATCGGCTGTCAAAAGTGTGCTGCGCCGGATCGCGTTCAAAAACTACG